>JASJSC010000015.1:88211-284509 GCA_030450195.1 Saccharomycopsis sp. KB-2023a | reverse complement strand
GATTAAATCAGGCTACATTGATGTGCTAGTTCCATTGTTGATTTTCGGTGATGATGAAATCAAGTACTTTTCGGCAAGAACCTTGGGCAATGTTTACCCCAAACTTGATGAATTGCAGAAACAGTACTTGGTTGATTCGGGTGTCGATGAATTTTTATCAAACGATACAACAGCAACCACCGCTGCTACTGCGGGAGTTGCTGTTGGTGGGGGTCAAACTCCAGTGAAGTCAAAACGATTCAGTGACAACATTTTCCAAAATGGACAGGAAACGGTGATAATCGTTTAGCCGAGAGCATACTATTTTTTGATGTTTTGTGCTTTTTTGTATAAATAAGATTTGGTTTACGTATGGTTTGTTGTATTAAAATGTAGAGAATTGAGTTTTTTTTATTGTTCCTATGTAGTTTATAATTAATGCTGGATGCTTCAAACATTTCATGTTAGAGGAGTGTCCCGACCGGGTAAATCTCTTTATTCTAGCCAATGAATTTTATCAAATAAAAAAAAAAAGAAGCGTAAACCAAACCATACATACATACATCAAGCGATATTATTGATTTTATTATGTATCGTCAATTAACAAGAAGTGCTCTCCGTTGTAGGGCCGTTTCAATGGTGAGATACAATAGCACCAAACCACTCACCCCAGTTACCCCAATTTCTGCCGAATTACCAAAGGAAATTGTCAGTGGTGCCCCAACTGAATTATCAACCTCACGGGAAGTTCGAATTTACAAAGAAACCAAGACCGCAATGCAAAGTGCCCATAACAATGGGAAGTTCTGGAGAATAGACTGGGACGTATTGGGCAAAGGGAATAGATGGGAAAACGATTTGATGGGGTATCAAGGCTCAAGCGATTACATGCAAGCATGGTCATTGAAATTCGACACTAAGGAATCAGCAATCAAGTTCGCTGAGGGCCAGGGCTGGAATTACTACATTCAGGAACCTAAAGAAAGAAGATTTAGAATGAAGGAGTACAGTTCTAACTTTTACTGGAGTGATGGACCTTTGAAGCATATCCGAACCAAATAAAAGCAATGCAATACATTTCATATATTTTTTTTTTATTTTATTTTCTGTAGAATTTTGGACACTGTCCATTGGAGGATCTCATCGATAGATGTGGATTCGCTATCGATATTAAGCAAATCAATATCATATTTCTCGTTGTCTTTTATTTCGTCTTGGTTCTCTACGTCATCACCTTGGAAAAGGTGACTATGATTTAGGATGTAGTTAGGATAAACCAATTTATCGAAATAACCTGGTGGGTCGACCCAGAAACTGTCCTTCGTGACATAACCTTCCCTTGATTCACGACGTCTCTTCAAAATCTCGTATTTCACTTTATAGAAAATCTTCACGTCTAGCAACTGGAAAAACTGAGAATTTTCAAAATACAAAAGAAAGCCATCAATAAGTACCACCTTCACATTTCCTTTAACCTTATCTATCTCACCTTTCAACTTTTCCTCCAATTTTGGATCAACAGATGCGCTGTAGTTAGGTTGGATTGATGCTTGGGTGGTCATTTGTTGGCCATTTTTGAGGTTAATCAAATCGCGCTCGAGGCTGGTTAAATCCAAAGACCCCGGACAATCCCAATTTTGCTCCCCAGTAACTTTATCAACTGGGATGTCATTATCTTGCTTATAGTAATCATCTTCATGGAGCAACACTGAGTCCTCGAATAGTCGATGTAAAATTTGCGAGATCGTCTAAATGCAGAGAGCTAGTACAAAAAAAAAATACAAAAGAAGAGAAGAAATTACTTACCGTTTTCCCACTGCTGGAGGGCCCACTGATCCCTACTAGTATCACTTTCTTATTAGTCATAACCGATCGCTGATAAGGAGAAGCGAGGCGTCGAATTTTTTTTTTATCAATGTTTTTTCCACTGCAGGAGAGATCAGGAATTGCCCACCATGCAGAGTACAAAAGATTTATCATAAATTCATAAAATTCATTAAAAGGTATATATTCTCACTTCACCGAAATTACACTACTATCAGCTACAGCTAGAAAACTCCCCCCTTCATAATTAATCCAATCTGTTGAATGCCCTTCTTCAACAACTTCTTCATGGCATGTACTGAAAACTTCCAATTTAGGTTTTAATTCAGCCTCTTTAAAATATGCTTCAACTTCTTCTTCGCTCATCAAATATCTTGGCTCATCAACAAACCCACCCTTATTATCAAATACATAATCTGGCTTCAATAAATCATCTAAATCATCCTCTCGTTTATTGAATTTAATAATCTCTTCCAAATCATGTTGTTCACCTAATTGATCAAATAAATTCATTGAATAAATGTCTTTTGTCGTATCCTCTTCTTCTTCTTCATCATTCAAATAATTCTCCAAACTAAATACATTCAATCGAGGATCCAATTCTTTCTCAAAATAATTCAAATCAATACTAGTAGCTCGCTTTCTTTTCTTGGTAACATGTAATTGATTCTCATAAATAGCATACAATGGTTTAAATGCTTCATCTTTAATAGTATAAACTTCTTCTTCAAATTCAAAAACCGCTTTGTTACTTTCGAAAACTGGTGGTAATGATAATGGTAATGATCTTAACTCTGGTTTTTGTGGTTGTTTCTTAATTGGTTTATTTCCACTATAATTTGATGGCGATCTTCCTCTAATAATTAATGGTGGGGTTTCAGTTGATCCAACAACAATTTCTCTATTATCAATAGTTGTAGCCAACAGCTCAA
The DNA here is from genome assembly GCA_030450195.1 of Saccharomycopsis sp. KB-2023a. Lineage (NCBI taxonomy): Eukaryota > Fungi > Ascomycota > Saccharomycetes > Ascoideales > Saccharomycopsidaceae > Saccharomycopsis > Saccharomycopsis sp. KB-2023a. The sequence continues at coordinate 281,774 of JASJSC010000015.1, read as the reverse complement.
CGTACAATTTAAAATGCTTATTTGATGGAATTGGTTTTCTATGATTAATTGATGATGCAAACTGAATTCTTTCATATCTTGCAACTTTTGAAATTTGATCTTCCGGATAATATTTTAGAAATGTCAATTCTTCATCTGCTGATTCATTTCTTCTATTAAAGTAAAAAATTTTATTTAACTTTGCAATTTTTTCACAATTTCTAACATTTGCTGCTTCTTTAATAATATCATGATTTGGTAATTGGCCAGGAACTGATGGATAAGTAGGTGGTTGAAATTGTGGGCCTCGGTCCCTTTTAGCGGTATGTTGAACTAAATTAATTAATGATCCATCTTCTGAACATCTTGAAATCAGCCTTAACGAGAAGAATTTAATCTTGGTATAACCATTAGTACCGTCATATAATGTAAATGATTCTTTAATAAACTCATCAAATGAAACTTGATTAATAATAAATGAGGCAACTAATGTAAAGTAATTCCTTTTATAACCGATCCATTCATCACCAATCAATTCAAATCCTCGATCAATTCTAGCATCAATAATTGGTAAGACTTGATTACCTTTGGCATTGAAAACACTATGAACAACTCTGGTTTCAGTGAAACCTGGACCAATCTTAAATTGCAAACTTGAACGAGGGGCTAACTTGAATATATTATCTTTCTTATTCAATTCAGATTCGTCAGATTCACTCAATGGTCTTTTCTCGGACATATTTAAAACCTAGATCGGTTAGATGGTTTCATTGGAGAACACATTGGTCTATAAATACCTTGAAAAATTATATTCTTGAATTTCTGAAAAAATTTTGTTATTTGAAAGGGGGGATATCTTCTCTCGTTTTTCTCGGTTTTATAGAGGACACAAAAAAAAATTATTATCGTTGGGGTTATGCAGAGACATGCAAGGTTTATATATTAGATGATGTTCTTACCCGGAACATCATCGGACCAAAAATTTTTATTTATTTTTTTTTTTTTTTTTTTTTTTTTTTTTTTTTTTTTTTTTTTTTTTTTTTCAGTTTAGAGCAGAGTGAAAAATTTCCAAGAGAAATTGTATAATATTCAATAGATCATTCAAAAGATGGGTAAAAAAGCTATTGATTTTAGAATCCCAACCTTGATCAGAAATGGAGTTCAAGAGAAGCAAAGAAGTTTCTTTGTCATTGTTGGGGATAAAGCCCGTAATCAATTACCAAATTTACATTATTTAATGATGTCGGCAGATTTAAAAATGAATAAGACAATTCTTTGGGCTTATAAGGACAAATTATTAGGATTCACATCACATCGAATGAAAAGAGAAAAAAAAATTAAACAAGAAGTTAAGCGTGGGATTCGTGAAGTTAATGATAAAGATCCATTCGAAGCGTTTGTCACTAATCAACATATTAGATATGTCAAATATAAAGAAACTGAAAAAATTTTAGGTAACACCTATGGAATGTGTATTTTGCAAGATTTTGAAGGATTGACTCCTAATTTATTGGCGAGAACAATTGAGACCGTCGAGGGTGGTGGGATTGTTGTGATATTATTAAAATCTATGAACTCTTTGAAACAACTTTACACTATGAATATGGATATTCATTCACGATATAGAACTGAAGCACATACTGACGTTGTGGCAAGATTTAATGAAAGGTTTTTATTATCATTGAAATCTTGCGATAATTGTTTAGTGGTTGACGAAGAATTGAATGTTTTACCGGTATCTGGTGGTAGGAATGTTCAAGCATTACCACCAAAGGATGATGATGATGAATTGACAAAAGAACAACAAGATTTAATTGATATTAAAAAAGAATTGGAAGACGTTCAACCTGCTGGAGCATTAGTGGGGTTATCTAAAACTTTCAACCAAGCGCAAGCAATTGTGAAGTTCATTGATGCTATAGCAGAAAAATCTTTGAAAAGTACTGTCACATTAACTGCTGGAAGAGGTCGTGGTAAATCTGCAGCTTTAGGGATCGCTATAGCTGCTGCTATTTCCCATGGTTATTCTAATATTTTTGTTACATCACCAAGTCCTGAAAATTTAAAGACATTATTTGAGTTTGTATTTAAAGGATTTGATGCATTGAATTATACCGAACATCTTGATTATGATATTATTCAATCTACTAATCCGTCTTTTAATAAAGCCATTGTTAGAGTTGATGTTAAAAGAGGTCATCGACAAACTATTCAATATATTTTACCAACTGATTCTTATGTTCTTGGTCAAGCAGAATTATTAATTATTGATGAAGCTGCAGCTATCCCATTGCCATTTGTTAAAAAATTACTTGGTCCTTATTTAATTTTCATGGCATCAACAATTAATGGGTATGAAGGTACTGGGAGATCATTGTCATTGAAACTTATTCAACAGTTGAGAGAACAATCGTATTCGAATAAGAGAGATGATAACAGTGAAACAACTATAGTCAGTAGAGACAATAAAAGCAGTGGCGGAGAAATTATTGGAAGAACTTTAAAAGAAATTGTTTTATCGGAACCTATTAGATACGCTCCTGGCGATAAAATTGAAAGCTGGTTAAATAAATTATTATGTCTTGATGTTAGTGTGAGCAAAAATAGTTCATTTGCTACAAATGGATACCCACATCCTTCTGAATGTCAATTGTTTTATGTTAATCGTGATACATTGTTTTCATATCATCCAGTGGCCGAAGCTTTTTTACAAAAAATGATGGGACTTTGTGTTGCTAGTCATTACAAGAATTCTCCAAATGATTTACAATTAATGAGTGATGCACCAGCTTATCAACTTTTTGTATTGCTAGCGCCTTCCGCTAATGGTGGCAATAAAATTCCTGATCCACTTTGTGTGATACAATTAGCATTGGAGGGAGAAATTTCAAAGGAAAGTGTGAGAAAAAGTTTAGGTAGAGGTCAAAGAGCAAGTGGTGATTTGATTCCATGGATTGTTACGCAGCAATTTCAAGATGAAGAATTTGCAGGGTTGTCAGGTGGTAGAGTTGTCAGAATTGCCACTAATCCAGAATATTCCGGTAAAGGCTATGGATCAAGAGCCTTAGAGTTATTAAAAGATTATTATGAAGGGAAATTCACTAGTTTATCTGAAGAAGTTGAAGTCAAAGATTATTCTATTCAAAGAGTTAGTGATAAGGATCTTCAGAAGGGGAACTTAAGAACGGAAGAGATAAAAATTCGCGATGATAAAACTTTACCGCCATTATTGCTTCGATTGCATCAACAGCCACCACATTATTTACATTATTTGGGTGTATCGTATGGTTTAACCTCGCAGCTTCAAAAATTTTGGCGAAGAGCTGGTTATACCCCAGTTTATTTGCGTCAAACTGCCAATGAATTAACTGGTGAGCACACATGTGTTATGATTAATGTCTTGAAGGATAGAAATGATAAATGGTTGAAAGAATTTGCCAATGATTTCCAACAAAGATTTCTTTCACTTCTTAGTTATAGTTTCCAAAAGTTTGATGCTACGTTTTCTATTGCCGTTATTGAAACGGCTAAGAAGATCTTGGAAAGTGAAGGGGAATTTGGTGGTGTGCCATTAACTAAACAAGAATTAGATATTTTTTTTACACCATTTGATCTTAAAAGACTTGAATCATACTCTAATAATCAATTAGATTATCATGCAATTTTGGATCTAATACCTAAAATTTCTATGCTTTATTTCCAAGGAAAATTTGATAACTTAAACTTGTCTGATTTACATAGAGCTATATTGTTGGCGATTGGTTTACAACATAAGGACATTGAGTCTGTCGCTAAAGAATTGAAATGGCCAGTTAATCAAGCAATTGCAATTTTTGGTAAAATTGTGAGAAAAGCATCAAAGCATTTGAGGGAATTGCTCAGCAAATCAATTGAACAGACATTACCAGAATTAGAAGATGAACGAGTTAATGAAATGAATGGGCAAGAATTGGAAGAAGAAGAGGTAGATATTCACGAAGAAATGAATCGAGAATTGGAAGAAGAAGGTAGAAAAGTTTTGAATACATTGAATGAAAAACAGAAAGAATTGATTGAATCATTGGATTTGAAACAATATGAAATTTCTGATAACGTTGAATGGGATGAAAAATCTGCAAAGAAGGCAGCTACAAAGAAAGCCAGTAATGGCGTGGTGAGTCTCAAGAGCAAAACAAAGAGAAAATCTACAGGAGAAAATGCTGGTTCAATCTACGATGAAGAAATGAAAGCTGCAAAAAAGGCAAAGAAGCACAAAAAGAAATAGAATATTCAGTATGTATTTAATCAAAATTTAAGATATCTTTCACGTAATTTCTCATTGTATGAATTTGATTAGTTAAGTAAATGTTTGCTTCAGATAATTTTTCATTGGTCAATTGTTTGTTTTCTTCTAATGCAATAAGGAGTTTTATGTGTTGTTCGGCGACTTCAGGTAAATGTTTCTTTTCATTTTGCCATATCCATTCTCTGGTGTTATCAAATGATTTTGGCATTAAATACCCGTACAACGCATTTCCGAAAATGATTGGTGTCACAAATCTCAAAGGTAATGATCTTCTACTTACTAAAACAGACCCACCCAATGCACCGGTTAAAATGTAAATCAAATTAGGTAAAACAGGCTCCACAACAATTGAATTGTATTTATTACTAACACATTGTAATTCATTGTTTAATGAAGATTTTGCAGTTTGGTATTCATAAAAGATGAAATCAAGGTGGTTTATTGACCATTTTCTTAATTCATTGAATTTTCTTTCAAAGATTTGAGACGTTCTGATAGTCATACCATCAACAAAACCAATTTCTGTGTGGTTGCTACTATGCGGAGTTTCATTTTCAAGTAATTGTTTGGAGATTTCCTCGTTAGTTCCTGGCACCGTGATTTCATTTTCCAAATCTTGATAGAAATGTCTTTTGCTTTCTGACTTCACAATGGTGTTGTTGAAGACCATGGAAGTGGCCATTCCTGATGACAATCCATATACCCCATACCTTATTGACTTTGAAAACATCATTACCTGAACTTCTCTGATATTTTCACTGTGCTTAAATTATTTCAATGCTGTTATTGGTTAAAAAAAAATTTCAACCGTGGTTAGGTTTCCCTGGTATTTAGTATGGTGATGAATCTGCGTAGCCATACAGGAACTTGCTTGATCATTGCATGCTGGCAAAAATCTGACAGCTGCTTCAAATACAATTAGCAAAAATAATTTAATTGAAATGGGAAAGAGGTTTTTCTATTCAGAAGTGACTGCTTTTATTATTAGATAATTGTTCTAATTAGAATCGCTTGCGTTAATGTAGCTAGGTAGGTTGCAATAGAATGGAACAACTTCTGACGATTCGAAAATTAATAGTTAATATAGTTCGTATAGGAAATTGCTGAATGAAAACTTGTTTCCGCAGATTCGGCAAAATTCTACTCGTTATTTCATGTATATTCACACATGGCAACTATAGCTCTATATATAGATATATATATGAATTATCATCGGACTTCAGATTTAATTAGGGATTTTCCATCGGAAAAAAAAATCCCATGGAATAGCTAATATTCTGGAGTTAAGTTAATGCCGACAATAATAAAGAGATGAAATGACATTATCAGAAATATCTAATTATATCGTATACTTTCAATCATTGTACTATATAAGGCATTGTCTGGTTGCATTCTTCATCCCATGGGGCATTCCAAACCCCCACGGTGCAAAATAATTGCCGATTGCTGCAGGTTTCCACTTGATCAACAATGGAGGTGTGAATGAGAAAAAATAAAATAAAAAAAAAAATAAAAAAAAAAAGAGAAAAATACACCCAGCTGCTCGTGAAATTCCATTTCAAGCCTTCTTGATTAGAAACTGAAAAAGAAAAAATCAAATTTTATTTAATTCATTAGAGAATATTATAATTGTATTGAATCTATTGTTAGAATTTCCTTATTCTTAACAATTGAATTGAAGTACTTTGATAGTTTTCTAGTGTTTTAATTTAAAATTGTTGCTTATCTCACTCACTCATTGGGATCTTTAATACCCGCTATAAGACATTTTAATTTAATTCAGTCAGTCGTCCTCTGTTTTCAACCATCTTTTGACATTGAGTGACCACTTGGCTTTTCTTTGACGGTTGTATATCTATAAAACTAAATCAAAAATTAGAGAAAAAAAAGAAAAAAACAGGAATAAAGTATCTGATCGTTGCGGTGCACGTTTTAATTGCCACCAGTTAATCAGATCATCGTCGTGTTTGTTTGAGAGTGAAGCAGTGGAACTTTTTTTGTTAGAGATGATTAAGCCGTTAGATCCAACTGATTTCTTAACTCAAAATGAAGAAGATAATGATATTGACAGTTATACCCCACAAAATATTTATATAAATCAAGATGATCTACAGGAATCCGAAATTATCTATAGAAACAGAACAAATACAACAATTATCCCAGAAGCTTTAGCCCCGTCAAAGGAAAAAAATATCTTACTTCCAATGTTTGTTGATAAACCAGTTATAGAAGCTGCTAACTTTAAAGCTTACTTGGTATTAGTTGAAGAGAATATTTTTTTGCAAAATGAGGTGGTACATGAACGATCTTTTAGACGTTCAAGAGCTGGTAGAAGAAATCTATTACAGAATTCAAACTTTAATAATAATGGTGACGTTAATCCAATGGAAGATACTAATCCATTGCATAGTCTAATGGAAGCAAGTATAGCTGAACGAGGGCAACTTAATGAAGATACTGATGATGGTACGCTTAACGAGGATCAAAATTCAAATAATCAAGATGAACCCTGTGAAAGTACCCCGGCCATTGTTAGAGGTTTACTTTTACTTCGGATATTAAAACCTAATACTAAACTTAAACATATCAAATTAAATTTCAAAGGTGACGCAAGAACAAACTGGCCAGAAGGAATTCCTCCCAAGAAAGTCGAATTTTTAGAAGCTGAAAATATTTTAAATTATGATTGGAATTTTTTTGACATTTCGGATCATTCAGGTAATCATTATGCTAAAGGTGGGGCTAATCATATCAACACATTACCAGAAGATACAGATAAACCTGATGCAGATTTAGATGTCGATCGTTTTGATTTGGATAATAGTAATGACAGTCCTTTCTCATCATTGAGTGTCGTTAATTCTGCTGGTACTAATCATGGCAAATCACAGCGAAGATCTAAATTTTTTGGGTTACCAAAATTAAATGGGTTGAAAGCTCTAAATGGTGGCGGTGGTGGTGGATCAACTTCTAGTGGATTTTTCACTCCTAAAACTATAAAATCTTTTGATATGACTAAAAGTTTAAGCAGTCTTAACAACAGCGGCACCAACAATGACAATGAAAGTAATCATTATTTTGATTCTCAAGGAAATTATGTGTTTCAACCAGGTGATTACATTTATAATTTCGAGAAAACCATTCCACAATCATCACCTGAATCTCTTAGTTTAACCTTTGGATTTGTTAATTATTGGCTTAATTTGGAGATTGGAAGAGCTGGTAAATTTAAATCCACTTTACGTGCCAAGAAGAAGGTTAACCTTATTCGAACAAACTCTTCACAATCAATTGAAGAAAATTTGGATCCAATTATGATTAATAAGAGTTGGGAAGATCGATTAAGTTATTCGATTTTGATTGCTTCAAATTTTGTCATATTAAACAGTTTTATTCCTATTAATATTCGATTTGTCCCAACTGATAAAAATGTCAAGTTGTATAAAATTAAGATTTTCTTGGTTGAAATATTGGAATATTGGTGCAAAGAAAGAAAAGTTCACCGACTTGAACCTCAAAGGAAATTTTTGTTATTGGAACATAAACCAAAGATTGGTACAAATTTGTTAAAAGATTTTGAAGATATTACTTTTAATAATAGTGTTATCACGGATAAGAACACCAATGACAAGAGAGGTTCTGAAGAAAGATCATCAGTTAACGTTGAAGATAGTTATCCAGTTTATTTGAATGAAAGATCACAAACTCCGGTACGATCAGGCGAGGTTAATAGTAATAACATCAGCAGACCATTACTGATCCATGCAGAACATAGAAAGAAAAATAAAACCCATAAGAAACCAAACCATCAAATTCCTGAAGATGATGAACATGAATATATTAGTTCGAAAGATTTCAATTATCAACTTTATATTCCTGAAATGTTTTCAAAATTTAGTTCAAAATTACACCCTGATGCAAAATTAAAGAATATCCAATGTCATCATTGGATTAAAATTTCCTTGAGACTTTCCAAGAAAGTTGATGATTTTGAAATTAAACCTGATAATTTGCCAGAAGCAACTAGTGGAACTGCTGAGTTGGCGAGAATTATTGACCCCGATACAAATAGTGATGCTTCTGATTCAGGGACCGGTGCTTCAAGTACTGCTAACGGCAGTGGTACAAGATCACGTCGATCTAGTTTCAATAATTCAAAGGCGCGAAGAAATAGTGGTAGTAAAAAAGAAGAGTCAAAGAGAAAACATTATGAAATTTCTATTGATTCGCCAATTACAGTTCTTCATTCATTGTGTACTCAAGCCAATACTTTATTACCGGCTTATGATGGGGAAGCTCTTTACAATCCATATACTTCAGCAAGAAAGAAATCTACTGGAGAAATTGAAATTTTAACAAATAATAATCCAATGTTCCCACCAGAGATCCTTAGCAACAACATTCACGAAAATGACGATAGGATTGTACTTGAACCTGATGAAGATATTCAACTTATTAACCCGATGGATGCTTATAAGGTTTCCCTTAGACCGGCAATTGAAACCCCCCAACGTGAAGAAGATAATGATCCGGTTCCTGAACCAGTTGATTATAACACTTTAGATGATGATTTCCAAAATGATATTACCCCTCAATTGACATCTTCAAACTTGTATTCACCAAAGGCAATTGATTTGGATTTAGCTTCTGAACAAGCAATGCCATTACATCCAAACAAGGCTACTAATAACAACTTAGCGCCCGTATTAATCGATAGATTGGAAAAACATAAAGATAGCTTGAGCAGCAACATCAGCAACAATAGTAATACCAAGAATCTGATACCGTTATCACCAAATTTCAAAGCATTATCTCCAGCATTACAAGCGTTGCTGCCCAAGTTGAGTGGGATGTCTCGAAGTGCAATCAATTCTGAAGCTTCAAGTATTAAATCGGCACCACAATTAGTTGCTCATAATCTGTCTTCAAACATTTTTGTTTCTCAAGCTTCAAAAGACGTTGAAACCCCGCTGTTATTAGCCGATACTTCGATGCATTTATTGAAGAAACCACCAATTAGACCACCTACTTATAATCAAACAATTGGAATGGAACCTACAGTTCGTGGCAATAATGTGTTGAATACGATTTTATTGCAAAATGGTGAAGAATTAGTTGGAGTTCAGCCACCACCTACATATGTTGATGTGGTTAATGAGAAAGAGCACATTAAGAATTTGAGGAAATACATTGATTCGACAATTGAAGACGATGTTATGCTTGGTGAGGCTGCTAATGATGGTGATTCCGTGAGCAGTGATGGTGATGATGTTGCTAAGTGGTTTTCATTTAAAGGAAGCAACCCTGACGTGCCAAATGTTGTGAAAAATCAAGGTCTACTGTTATTCAAGAAAATTCAAAAGCAACGAAGTGAATCCCCTGATGATGGAGGGAGTGATTTGGCTACCACTCCAGGTGGCAGTGAATCAATCAGATCAAGTTCTCAAAGACCTTTACTTATGGGAAACGACGATAATTCAAGCACCTCATTGCTTGAAAAGATGCCTAGTCGATTACTGAAGAGGCTAAATATGAGTTTTACTAGTTTATGGAACCCAATGAAGAATTATAATAATGGTATTAGAGAAGATGAGCCAACAGCTGGTTTAAAAGGGCTCAATGATGAATCCAAGAATGATTTGGGATTGCAATGAGATTGTTTTTGTACAGTAGTTCGTTGGTTCGTAGTAGTAAACTTTTATTTTTTATATTCCACTAATTTAATAATACACAAAAAGATTAATTCCTTTCTGTTTTTTTATTAGATGTAATTTTTTTATTCATCCTCCTCTTCATCTTCCTTCTCCTCTATTGGCTCCTCTTCTCTTTCCTCTTCTTTTTCCTCTTCATAATTAGCATCCTCATCACTGTCTTCAATAACATCAGCAGACTTATATTTCTTAGTCAACTTTCTCCCTTTTCCATTAGTCAATCTTCTCTTTCTTTCACCGCCGCCATCGCCGTTTCTTTGCCTTCTTCTGCGGCCTGATCTGGCAACACCACCACCTTCCTTGTTATTATCATTATCATCATCATTTTCTGACCCACTTCCATCTTGTAAGACAAATCCATCTTCATCAACTGCTCTAGATCTACCACCACTACGGTGAGATTTCTTCGCACGGTCTTGAGCTTCAGCAAGTTTGTTTCGCTCAGCCAAATCAGCGGCCCATTGAAGTGCCTTAACTTGTAATTCTTCTCGTTCTTGCTTCAATTTAGTCTTAATTTCATCTTCTTTCTCTTGACGTATCTTTTGTTCCTCCAACATCTTTGCTCTTTCTTGTTCACGGATCTTTTGCCCCTCGAGAATCTTCTCTGAGTACTGCTGCTCATAAGCTGTCTGAATTTCAAGTTCTTTAATTAATGAAGGCTTAATCGTGTTCTCACCCATCACTGCACGTTGTCCCAAGTCTGCTGATGGATAAGGTGGAGTTTTCAAAGTAGATAATTCTTCCAACGTTTTAATTGCAAATTCTAGTCCTTCAATGGTCTTCGAGATTTCTTTAGATGATCGTTTGTTCTTCGGTAATTTTCGAACAAATTCAGCAATTTGGAAATAAATAAATGCAATATTGAATTTCAATGATGGGAGCAAACTGACATTAGAATTATTCAACAGCTGAATGAATGCAATCTTGAATGCTTTTCTAGAATACAATAATGCACTATGCAATGAATCTAATGATTTTTCCCCAACACCTCGACAATACCATGCTCGTCCTAACAATGTGAAATATCTACTATCAGCAGTTAAAATATCCATATTATCTTTAAACTTAGCAGCCTTGGCTTCATCAAATATAGCAAATTCATTTTCTTCCTGCTCATCTTCTTCGGACAACAAAGTGGTATCACCACCACCACCAAATCTATTGATTGCAATTTCATAACATTCAATTGCCTTGCTGTACTCTTTCACATCAATCAAGACATGACCTAAATTGATGAAAATTGAAACATCATTCAATGAATCACGAATCTTTCTGAAAATTTCCAAACTTACGTCAGATTTTTTCAATTCTGATAAAATTATTGCAATCCCTTGAGCAGCAAATAAATTATTTTCATCAACAGATAAGACCTTCAGAAATAATTGTGCGGCACGAATATAATAATTATTTTGCTTCACGACGTCACCAGCAGTTAATTTATTTCCTTTAGCCTTTGCGCTATTTTTAAACTCTCTTGCCAACAAGAAATAAATGTTCCCCAAAGACACCAAAGAATAAGAATCATGAGAATCATGGGACATCAAAGTCTCCTTGTATAATTTAGCTTCAGGATTCTCGGTCTTCATTGTTTCTCTATAAGATTCTAATCTTTTATTAAATTTCTTCATAAACCAACCATAGAATGCACGAATTTCTAAATCTGATTTATTATCATTCAATAATTGCTGAATGTCTTTGTCTAATTGATTCAACTGTTCATCAGATGAAGTATACAAAGGATCCAACGAACGAACATAATAAATGCGCAATTTAGCACTTTGATAATCTCCGTCTCCAGCAATGTCCAATACTTCTTTATACAATTCTTCAACTTTCTTGGTGGTCGTACTAACCAATGAATTTTCTTCTTCTCCTTCTTCCTTTTTGTTAGTAGTAAACCCTTGCGTTAATAAATCTCGTTCGTGAACTCTAGCAATGTTAAATTTCAATGTTAATTCCCGATCCTCGGCAAATTCATCATCTTGAGTTTCATTAACATCCCAAGCACTGTCAAAAAATGATTTGGCAGCACTAAAATTATTTTTCAAAAATTGGAAAACGCCAATATTATTCAAAATTTCACTTGGGATTTTCTTACTCGAATCTTCAATTAAATTACCCTCACTATCTAAAACACCATAATGAAGTTTATACAATTCTGCAGCTTTCTCTAAATTAATCAACACTTTTTCAATATCATTTAAATACTCGTAGTCACCAGCTAGCGTTAAGTATGCATTGATTGCTACTGATTCTTTCTGTTGTAAACAAAGCTTCAAATACGTTGTAAGATAGCTTACTGATTTCTTGATGTTTTCATTGTTCTCCTTGGTGAAAATTGAAGCAACTTTAGTATCACCACCTGAACCAGAACCATTTGTTTTGGAGGTAGTAGTAGTAACTGATTGTCCTGACTTAGTAATTTCTTCATCTTCAGAAAAAACTTTGTCATGATAAAGTAACCCCAACACATAATTAATTTCAATAACTTTATCTTTATTTCCCAATTTATTAGCGGTACTATTTCCCCCAACTTCATAATTCTTGATCAAATTTTCAAAAATTAAAATCGATTCATTAATATTCTTTTTATAATATTGTAATTGACCAGATAAGAATTTCGTATACAAGCTCGCCTTATCAAATCGAAGTGATCTTGTAATCGATTGTTGCGCTCTATTAATTAATTCATCTTTAGAAAGTTGTTTCAAGTCTTCAGAAAGGCCATCAATTTCGCTATCGTCATCTTCATTAATGGCTGTAGCAATAGTGAAATAGGTTCTGGCAACCCAAAAATATAGATCGGATATCACAATTCTTGGGAACGATTCTAATAATTCTTGATTTTTTAAGATGTCTTGTAATAACTTTATCAATTTATCAAATTTCTTCTTAGAAAACAAAAATGAGCTAATAATACTCAACAAATATGGATTTCTCTTATTATCTGTTTTCATCAATAGCCCATCGTCTTCTTCATTACTATTTTTTCTGTTATTATTATTGTTGTGATAAAAGTCCGCCACCAAATTCATTGCTTCAGTATAATTCTCCATAAATTCATTATCCGTTAATGATTCATTCATTGCATCATTTAAGTTAACAATCGCCAATAATAAATTCCCAGCGACATCATCAGGGTACAATTCCACGGATCTTTGCCACGATTTAATCGCAGATTTTACATCACCCAAAAACCAAAAACATAACCCTATACCGATTCTTGGATCTGGTTTCAATAACGGATTCAAAATTAAGATTTGTTGAAAAATATTCAATGCTAAGTTATAATTTTTCTTCTTGAAAATAATTTTAGCTTTCCCAAATAATGCATAAGCGTTATTAGCATCATTCTTCAAGATTTTTTCATACATATCAAGGATTTCATCTAAATTATTTGGATGAGCATGGGCGAAAACGACAACCCTAGCTAAAAGGGCCTCGTTAGCAACTGGATTTATTGATAGCGCAATATCAACCTCTTCACTTGCATATCGGAAACACGTATCTCTTTCTTCCTTTGACATAGCCAATCTCGATTTTCTTAAGTGTAACCAAGCCAAAAACACATGAAATGGGAATTTCTGGAAATTCCCTCCTTCACTTAGTTGTTGAGATTGAAATGCTGATTTAACAGTTTCAATAGCTTGATCAAATTTATCTCGAAGAGCATACGAGACAGCAACTGAAAGCCAAGCTTCTTTTTTAACCCTCAATGAATTCTCCAACAATGTACAAAGTTCAGTGGGGTCATCTCTTAGATCTTTTGGAATCTCCACAGAAACAATTTCATCATCAATGTTTTCATTTTGAACATCCTCTACATCAACATCAGCTAATGGCACTTCCACCGATTTGATATGATGGTACCTTTTGATACTGCTTTCATCTGGTAAATAGAATTTAATATTAGAATCAGCAGCATCTAATGACGACATGATGAGGTTATAACTGTTGCTAGAAAAAACGATTAACAACCGCCTTAACTACGTTTTTGTTTTTCAATTTCTAATTTTCGTTCGCTTTTAGCAAAATTGAAAAATTTTGGTTACGGTGCGATGGCGGGCTGCAGCTCCATGCAATATGTTCGGTTGAACCGTCAACAGTCAACATAAAAAAAAATCAGCTGTAATAAATTATATAAAGTCATTATCATAATCATTCTCTAACTTTAACAATTATATCGTCACCAGAAATCACTTGTCCGATCCTATTAATACTATCAATTCTAACCCTCACAGTCTTACCTTTCAAATTAGCAAAACCTTTGCCATTAATCATCCAATGATTGAAATATGAAACCCCAACAAATTCATCATTAATGAAGACATTCCAATATATAGCTTTGGTCAAATTATTAACAAAGTCCTTCCATTTAATGAAAACATGCTCACCATTGTTTAAAACCTTCGATTCATCTAATGATTGGATTTTATTTTGTTCTGACATTAACGAAGAAACATCTTCATCTAAAATAGAACTGATTGCTAAATCCCCGATATAAAGTTCAGTGAAACTAACTGGCTCAGCGTTATCCGGAAGAATAATCCATTCTTCATCGTCTTCAGTCAACTGTGAATTTGATGAATCCATTAACAATGCATATCTTTCGTTAACAACTGATGATTCAACGCTGCTACCATTGTTAGTAACTTTATAAATATGTGAGAAAATCTTACTTTCATCGCTGGAAACTAAATTGTTACTTCCAATCCAACTAATATTAACTGAATCCAAAACACAATATTCCCATTTAATCCCCCTTGGAGTGGGGAAAGTCATCTCAATAGTTTTCCAATCTGTCTCATGATGATTAGGGTTCTTATTATTATCTTTAGCAATATCTAATGGAATTTTCAAAACCCCATCGTTCACCTTATGAATTGATTTATATCTCCGTTCAATCTTATATTTCACTTCTAATTGGAAATATCCATTTATTGAATCCCAAATGTTACTAGCACCATTGGCAGAATCTTTACCAAATCCTTCAAATATAAAATCTTTATTAACAATATTATATTTATAATTCAATTTAACTCGAATACTTTCAGTCCGACAATCATTACCAAACTTAAATAATACTTTGTCGGTCAATTGTTTATTAACTTCTTCAAAGGAATCACCATCATTAATAATAATTTGACTATTATTTTTAACAATTTTTAAACAGGATCCACCGATAAATGCTTCATCATTATCGATGGCTAATTTCATCAAATTATAATTTTCATTTTTAGTGAAAACTAGATCAGGAATTTCAAATTGGAAGCTATGATTAACCCAACAATTACTGAAGACACTATTACCATTAATACAATATAATTTCCCCTGGCCATTTGAAAAATTCGTATAAAATATGAAACAATGCTTTTTTGACAGATTATTGGCAAATGGATAATAACAACTAGCAAAATATTCTGCCACATGTGACGATATAGTCTCTTCATCGCCATTATCGTACCTCCATAGCTTCCGATCATTTTCTAAAAAATGTTCCTGACCCAAATATTCATAAGTCCAGGCCGGTGCGAAAAGTCCAACATTACAATCATAAGCTCGACAAAAGTTAATAGCTATTGGGGTATCAAATCCACCATTACCTATTTTGGAGCCCCTGCCCCACATATCAATCCCGACATAAAGGGATGAATTAACTCCATGTAACCCAGCAATCGCTACATTTTTTTTCAAAGTATCTTCATCCCACCAATAATTAGTGAAAAAATAATCAGATGATTTGAATAATTGATAATTCAATGGTGAAACACCGTTTTCGTATTTAATCTTATTCAATGAAGGAACAAATGCATCATACCAAATTAATTTCGACAGTGATAATACCCCATGCAATGAAACTTTTAATTGTTCAATGAAATTGACAATCTCATACGCATCTGAATTATTTAAAAACTTAGTTTCTATATTGATTAAATACCCGTCAAATTTATAATGTTCAACTAATTTAACAAGCATTTTAACATAAATAAATTCATTATATTGATCTCTCGTGCATAATTTTGAAAGTTCTTTAAACTTTTCAGTGGTGTTACCTTCTAAAATTACGGTCCCCAAGCATGGAATACTAAATTTATGACAATTATTTATCCAAGAAACAGTCGGTACTGAAACTAATTTATGAGAAAAATAAATGAAATGATCAACAAATGATGGGAATTGTAAAAAATAATGTAGTCCATTAGGATGAGGGAAATAACCCAAAGGATCAACATCTTCATTTTTCAAGTAATTGCCTTTGAAATCATGACAAACTGATAGATTGATATTTGGTGATGATCCAGACAAAGATTTTGGTTTTGATCGTTTATACAACATCAAATCTTCCCTAGGGATTCTAAATTGATCATAATAATCTTTTGAAATTATGTCATACTCTGCATACCAAATAGTTAAATCTTCCAAAGTATTAAAATATATCCCACTTATCGAAGTCTTGAAATTCTGAATAGTATTTACAGGGTTTTGCTGTTGCTGTTGTGGTTCATTATCATTGAGTTCACTATCTTGAAACGTCAACGGTTGTGAATAGATTGATGGAGTTCTAGTGGATCCATTCAGTCCCAGGGAGCTTGAATTGGTCGAATTTGCCCTTTTAGATAGTCTTCTACTAACACGAGCGTGAGAAAACATAATAAAATCTTGTTATCTTAGCTATCTGAGCGTAATCGATTTTATGTTTTTTGTTGGCGCTCCTGGATGGCGATGATCATCTCGAAAATCGGTAAACACCAGCAAAAATTCCCCATCAAAACAGGAGTCGCAGAAAATAAGATTTTACACGTGAGCAGCACTGCAAAATTTCCAAAACACCATCACTGACCATCGATCATCGACCTTATCGATTTGGTTTTGTTTAATACCTTGACTTTCATTCCAATTTTTAAGGAAAAATGGGTTTCTTATTGTTTCTTTTGGTGCTTCTTATAGTCGTAGTTTTTATTGTTTTCCTCCCTACTATTTCAGGCGTAGGTAAATTTGAATTTGACAATGAGGCTGCTAGAAAACGAAGCGATGAAAGGAAAGAACAAGAAAAACAAAAAGACAAGGCCAGAGCCTCCGATTATCAAGACTACGTTCCTCCTGATGAATATGATCAAACTGAATCAGCAAGCAGAAGTTGGGAAATAATAGATAAGTTCGAAAATATTAATATTCCTGTTTCATTTAAAGCCAAAAGTATAGAGGATCAAGGCAAACAGTTGAGAAAGAGAAAAGTTAATAACAGCGGGAAAAACGCAGCTTCACTGGATCCAAATGAATTTGATTATGATATTGACGAATTAATTAATGACGATAAACAACAACAAGCTGAAGAGTATCGTGAAACAGTGAAAAAATTCGCCAACGATAATACCAAAGTATTTCATCAATGAATGAATGCTACGATATAGGAAAAAAAAAGAATAAACGTTTGCATTATATTATAAAAACTATATTACTTCTATGACAATTTCCATCTTGTAGTTGGTTAGTAGTGGCCGTAGCTAATTAACTTGTTCTAAATTACCATTAACAATATCTCTGGTGGTATTGATTGCTGCACTGATTGGAGCAACGATGAAATTAGTATCTTGATTGGTATAATGTGCATAATAATTGTTAACAACATTCCTAGTGTTGACATTGACACGACTAACACTTGAATTAATAAGATAATTAGCAGCATTGCCAACGATTCTAACGGTTCGAGACAGTTCATTTGAATAACCATCTTTAGGAACCGGCTTAGCTTTAGGTAAATTATTTCCAATAAATGATTCCAATTGGGAATTAACTCTGCCAGTAACAGGATCAAATAAACCTCTAATTAATGCACCACCATTTGTATTGTAGATACCGGAATAACTATTTCTTGCAGCCATAGCAGCATCATGTAAAGGAGGATGAATAGTATTTGAATAAAATGAACCAGTACCAGTAGCATTATTTAAAATAGGAGGAATAATAGAATTGGAGATACTAGCAATAATATTATTAGCATCGGTAGTTGATTGATGAATTTGAAATTTTTGTCTTCTTAAGATATCAGGAATGAAACCATCAACAGTTGAGAGAACTTGATCACCAAGACCGTCAATAGTTTTAGCCACTGAATTAACAGAATCACCAGATGCGTTTAAAGTTCGTTTAACGTAAGGAGCAGCCAAGTCATTAATGTATTCAATAGTACTACCTGCAGGTCTGTAATGAGCGAGATGAATGATGAATTTTGAATTGTCTGAGTCGGACATTATATTTTATTATGAATAGGGATAAATAAAAAAAGAAGTGTGTGAGCAGGACATTTTGGAATAACGCGAAGTTGATTAAATGATTTATTTATTAGAAAAATTGTGGGAGTTACACAAACAGGAGATGTTGAGAATGCTGCATATAACAGGAGGGAGTTGCATACGGATTTTAATTCGTAGGAATTAATCAAAGGGTGGAACTAATCCGAGGGAAATAGGTATATTTGTTGCCGTCATTGAAGGGATTGAGATCACGATTCCTCAGTCAAAAATTTACCATGTGTGTTATTTTATTATAAATCATAAATAATAATACGATCAACTCTGAGACGATTTAAATTAGATTTAAAAGGAATCAAAAGGGATGAATTCCAGTTTTATTTACCAGGATTAATATTTAGCAACTTAATAATAAATAAAGTTAAGGAAAGATCAGCTGAGTATTCTTATTTGCTAATCGTACAGGAATTACGCTAATAATGAACAGAGACGATCTGTTGTTTGAAAATGAGTAGGCAATGTCGATCTTTATTTAACTTGTCAGACGTATTTGACTAGTCAAGTATTAAGTGTTTACCGTAATAAATTTATTTAAAAAAAAATATTTTTAGTGCGTCTCACCAACCCAGTCTAGTTTCTTTTCACAAGTGTCTCAATCAACTTTACTGGCAAGGCGGATGGATGGCTGGGTAGCAGACGACCTCCAACTGAAGGCGGAACTGGGAAGTTGACCTTTGAACTAGCACCGCAGAAGCAGCAGCAGTTTCAGTGAGCACAGTAAAAAAAAAATTAAGAAAAAAAAAAAAGAAAAAGAGAAAAAGAAAGTTAAGGTCAAGAGGTAAGGAGGAAAGACAAAGACAATAAAAAGAAAAAATATCAGTAAGTTGTGCGTAAGCTGTCTCAGCTTCACTCACTCGAAATTCATCTCCATAATGCTATTAGCAAAAAGCAATAAACTTATATATTATATGGATTTAGATCAAATTTAACCCTTTTCACTTCGATTAAAATATTTCTCATTTATTTATATATATATTGATTAATCCTATATTTTTAAATACCAACAAATAAAATATATAAATATATAGAATAATATATTTTCCTAACAGTGAAATATCCCTACTAACAAAACACCGTCATAAACTCAGCCATATACTTTTACCGGTTTCCTTTTTGGGATAGATTATTAACTTTTTTTTTTTCCGTTGCTACACTACAGAGGAAAACAGGAAAAAAAAAAAATTAGATTTGGATTTTTTAATTTGCAATTTACACTCCCAAAACTACTTGTTGATAGTTACCATTTCAATACGAGCTAGAATTGTTGAATAATATAGCCTCGTTTTAGATTTCTTGTTTCATTTTATTGATTAGTCAAGACCATAAATATATCAAAATTCAACTACAGCCAACAACATCAACAACAACAACAGCAACAAGATATAGAATCATCGATGTATACCGATTGTTTTGACAATGAAATTAATCAGGAGTTTCTTCCAGAAAAAATTCTATTACAATTAGAAGAAATATTGAGTGATGGATCGAATGTCTTAGAGATTAGTGATTTGACTTGTTCGAATGAATCTATTAAAAAATTATTTGATTCGTATGTCACTGACACTGATATTGCAATCTGCTTTATAAAAGAATTAAAAGAATCTTCATCATTTGAATACAAGATATTTCTTATACAAATAACTGAGCTACGCTATGATTCAAAATACTCTAATTTTATTGAAAATATTAAATTGAAAGCTACAAACTTAATCGATTTATATTATTTAGATGAAAATCAATGTCCGTTAATTATAATAGAAGATGAAAGTTATTACATTGAAACCACCAGCAGCGATCGCGATGATAGAATACTAGAGATTTGGAGTCAAGTTTGCCTTACAGATAGAGAATTAATTCATAGAGCAGCCAACATGTCATTGAATAGCTATCACCTGGGTCTGGCTCTGAATCTGGCTCATCATCAACAGCACGAGTCAAACGGGGATCACCAGCAGCAAGCACCACGACAACGACATAAAATACGTCAACAACGAAAAGATGGACAGCAGCTGCAGGAAGAGCAATCACGAGCGAGAGAAGATATTTATAACTTGTTAGACTCAGAAGATGATACAGCTATAGATAATATCCAAATTAAATTAAAAAATGAAGAAAACAACCCAAACTTCAACAACAACTACGACGATGATTATAATGAGCAAGTATTATTAAGCGCTGAAGCTAATGATTTTGATTATCATTCAACCAATGAATATGATACTGCTAATGAATATGAATCAGCCAGTGAAGAATTGGATGATGATTTGTATAACAGCAATTACAACAACCAGGAAGAGGAAGAGGAAGAGGAAAAGGAAGATAGTAAACCTAATGCAGGAAATCGGGGCTATACTGCGGGTGATGCATATAATGACAGTACCCCGCATGACCGAGATCGATCCTTTGAACAATTTGAAGATCTTCAAGATGAATTAGTATTAGTGGTCCCTGCTTCGCTGCCATATTTCCCGAACACCTCTGTTAAGAACTTCAAAATTAAAAACCCTATAATAAAACAAGCTATATTGCAATTGGTTGCTAGAAGTGAACTAACAATTATTGGATTATTTTATATTAAAGATTCAATTTTTAAACCATATAATTTAATTAAGAATTCACTCGATATTTATGATATTGGAGTATCAGCTAAAATTACATCATTTAAAATAATTGAAGATGTTAATAGAAATAATCTTGAAATATTGTCGTTAGATTTGGAAATCATTGATCGAATTAAAATCAACAAGTTGCATTTACCAGATTATTTTAAGTATCACAATGATCAATATTCAATGGAATTTAACAAAAGAGATGATTTTCAAGATTATAATGGAGTTAATTTAAATGAATTGTTAACATTTGCTGACATAGTAAATTTGCAGGATACAATTCGACAAAGTGAAGTTAAATATGTTCAAAAATATTCGACAAATTCATTAATATTATTGAGGAAGATATTAAGAATTTTCAAAGACTTGAGGGACACCTATGATAATTTATTCAAATTTCGAAGTAATTTTGAAGATGCGTTTGAAAGATTATTTTGTGAATATGAATATTTTAGAGATCGTTTCAATGCCAATAATATCTTGGAATTTTTCAATTGTTATCAAGACGATATTGAATTAATTGTATTGAAAAAGGAATTTTTATGTGAAATTTTAAGAATTTATTTGGAAATCAAGTATGATAAATATTATCGACTACAACAAGAAAAGGGTAACTTACATTATACTTTATACAATAATAAGAAGAAAGACTATTTTGATTATTATAATTCAAAGTTTCAAGAAATTTTAGGTACTGATGAATTATATAAGCAGTTAAAATTATTGTACAAATTTTTTAAAAATGAATTATCAATTCTACAATTTGAAATTAATCAAGAGCATGGGATTAATGATGAAGTTATCTTTGAAGAATTAGTTTATGAGAAGGGTCCACAACAGCAGCAGCCACCTCAGCCGCGCCAACAATCAGTTCCAACACAACCGCAGCAACAATCACCAATTAATAACCATTATGGCAACAATCATAATCCATTCCATGGCAATCAAAAACCAGGGTTTGCCAGTCGGAATTATTTCAATCTTAATGATTTTATGACTACAAGTAAACAAGATCAGGCATATAATAATAATTATTATTACTAGAAAACAAAGCAATTGCTTTTTTTATATTATATATATTTTACAGAATACAGAATACATATCCATTATCGCTAACTTTTTAACCTATGGAATTGGATTTCCCTTAGAAAATCAGTAACGTCTTTTACCTGTTAAGCAATCAAAAAGTATGGATGTAAATACCGATCTATTCAACATTGATTGTTTAGGGTGAACGGCTTGCCATTAACAACTTTATACGGCACCAGAAAAAAAAAATAAAAAAATTTAAAAAGCAACTCCCTCCCATAGTAACCACTAATTGTCATTGAACTCTCCATTGTTTGCTATTATCCTTGATTTTAATAATTAGTTAATTTGCAATAGCCAAGAAAAAACTGCCACGGATACGGTGGTTATCTGTAGAGGTTATTGTTATCTGGAGTACTGGGAATTAAAATAAACAATATAATTTATTTGCTTATCGAGTTTACAAAAGATACTTCCATGATCTTGCTTAAGATTCTTAAGAGATCATCATCTACAACCTGGCCCTCAATAATTAACAAAAATTCCATGAATAGATTTTATCCGAGGGTTTTCCAACAACTGGAAGTTTTCACTTTTTCTTCATTGTTTTCCTGCGTCCTGTAGGCGCGGCGAGACAGGAACACATCGCCATGCATCAAGCGATGGCAATCCAATTTACGATCGTGCCGTTCACCATCCACAGTCAAGATGCAATGAATGAATCCACATATATTATGTGTTTAGGCTTCGCTTATTTTAGTAATAAATTCTTTGCCTTACCATCCATGGCTATTAACAACACATCTGAATTGATTGCAACATCCCATTTGCAAAGCAGCAATTTGTCTCTATTACTATCTATCAACCATGCTTTTATGCCTCATAAGCTCTTATCTCTATTACCCCATACACAAGTCATTGCACCATTGGCCTACACTCGCATGTAACCTTTTCCCCAGAGAGCGGCGTCAGCAGCAAGTCATCCCCTAGTATGTCAAGGGTTGTGATTGATCTATTTTACACAAAAAAATCAGACCCCTATTCCGGTAGACTATTGTGACTTATCTCGTCACTCTTTTGTGGGATCACCACCCTATCTATACTATCGATATCTATCTCCTACGGACTGTCAGTTTGTAAGTTGTCCCTCCTTTGTCTTTTGTTCCTTCTGGTTAAAAAATCCAATTGACGGCAAAGAATCGGACGCTCACTGTTCTAATCATTAGCATATCCACTTCTCTTTTAAATAGAATGCCGAATTCTTTTTTTCTTTTTTTTAAATCATTTATTTCACTTTCCAGCTTTTTTGTTGTCTTTTTTATTCATTCCTATATCACAACAAATTATCTAATTTTCTGTTCGTGCATAAATTTCGCAAAAAGCTTATTTTGTTCTCGCTCTACATTAGGAAAAGTCTGATATCTAACCCTAGATCCTTAAAAATAAGATACACAAAATTATAAATACCACAGTTGGTCACCCAATTAATTAAAAAAAAATACATAGATCCATAAGAAAATAATAACGATTACAAGATGACCACTCAAACATCTTCTAACAACTCCAAGTTAGAGGATAAAATCAATAATACCACTAACATTGTCGAAGTTGATGACAAAGAGGTGGTAGGATACCAACACGCAAAATTCATTGATGAATACAACCCAAATGGACTCCACCCACCAACTGATGAAGAAGCTGATACTTTAAGAAGAGTTCTTGGTCGTGCACCATACCACACATATATGATTTGTTTAATTGAATTCGCTGAAAGAGGTTCATATTATGGTGTCTCTGGTGTATTAGCAAATTTCATTCAAAGGAAACTACCCCAAGGTAGTACAACTGGTAAAGTTCTTGATCCTCAATCAAGTGAAAACCCTGGTGCCTTAGGGTTGGGGTTGCAAACTGCTTCAGCAATGACTTTGTTATTAACTTTTTTGGCATATGTTGCTCCATTACTCGGTGGTTATGTTTCTGATACTAAATTAGGTCGACTTAGAACAATTTGGTGGGGGGTTATAGCTGGCGCAGTTGCCCATATTATTTTGATTATTGCTGCCATTCCAAGTGTTATCAAAGGTGGTCATGCTATTGTGCCAACTGTGATTTCAATTATTGTCTTGGCTTTAGGGACTGGGTTCATTAAACCAAATTTATTACCGTTATTAATGGACCAATACCCTCATGAAACTGATGTTGTTAAAGCTTTACCAACTGGCGAAAAAGTTATCATTGATAGAAGAAAAACTTTGGAAAGAATGGCATTAAACTTCTATTGGGCAATCAATATTGGTGCTTTCTTACAGTTAGCAACTAGTTATTGTGAAAGATTAATTGGGTATTGGTTAGCTTATCTTATTCCTGGGATTCTTTATCTGATGATGCCAATGGTTTTATGGTATTTAAGTAATAAAATGGTTGTTGCTGATCCCGAAGGTTCTGTGTTATCTGATACTTCAAAGGTCGTTGTTGTTACATTTAAATCTGGTTGGATTTCAAGATGGAAAAATGGTGAATTATGGGAATATGCTAAGCCAAGTAATATGATTGCTAGAGGTCAAGAATATTATAGAAAAAGAAAACCAATCACTTGGGATGATCAGTTTGTTCAAGATGTTAAACAAACTTTTAGTGCTTGCGGGATCTTTGTTTATTATGTTTTGTATAATATTTGTGATAATGGGATTGGATCAATTGAAACTTCTCAAGCTGGTTCAATGACAACCAATGGTGTTCCAAATGATCTATTCAACAATTTTAATCCTTTGACTATTATTGTTTTAATTCCAATTCTTGATTATGGAGTTTATCCATTATTAAGAAAGTATAAAATTAACTTTAAACCAGTTCATAAAATTTCATTTGGGTTTTTCTTAGCGGCAATGTCTCAAGTTGCTGGTGCTATTCTTCAATGGAAAATTTATGAAACCTCTCCTTGTGGCTATTTTGCAACTAATTGTGATAACCCATCACCAATTACTGCTTGGTTGGAAGTTATTGTGTATATCTTATCTGCCGCCTCTGAATGTTTCGCAAACACAACTGCCTATGAAGTAGCTTATACTAGATCCCCTGATAATATGAAAGGTTTAGTCATGGCACTTTTCTTATTTACAAATGCAATTTACGCGGCTATTGGTACCGCTCTAACTTCAGTGTTGGTTGATCCAAAATTAATTTATCCATTTGCAGTTCCAGGGGCATTATGTGCTCTTCAAGCAGTTGTGTTTGCTATTCATTACAGAAACTTGGACAAGGTTATGGAGAAGGAAATTTTGGAGAAAGAATTGAGATTAGAAGCAGAAAAAGAAAGACAAGAGCAACAAGATATCACTGAGAAGGCATAACTTATTTAGCTCATTCTTCCTTGTTTGCCATTATATTGTTTTTATTGTTGTTTTATTTGTTCTTCCCTTTTTGATTCTTATTTCTAACAAATGGCTCATTTTTCTTCACCATTCAATTAGTAGATTTTAGAATCCTTTACTTTTCGCCTTCATTGTTAGGTCACAGAATATATGGCCCTCTGTACATAATAATTGTAGAAAGAAGATGTAGAATTTTAAAAAATAACTGGCCGTCCTGCATGATGAAAATGTAACAATGCAAAAAAAGCGGACCAAAAAAAAAAAGAATGCGAATTCTGCGGATCGAACGCAGGACCTTCAGATTTCTCAGGCTGAACTTCAGTCTGACGCTCTCCCAACTGAGCTAAATCCGCTACTCATGTCGAAAAACTTTTTCAACAAGGATACATTCTCACTTCTCGCAATATGCTTAAAAAAAATCAGCCCAAAGCAAGTAAGGCCCCACAAATAAAAAATACTCAAGAATTCTTCATATCTCTTGATTAATTACATTACAATTTTATATATAATTTATTTATTTCGCTATTTCTATTATTAATTATATATTATTTTATTATTCTGTAAAACATATATTTCATAAATGATAATGAAAACTTAAAATATGCATGCTTCCGGAATCATCTACTGGCTCTATTTAGTTAATGCACATAGACCAAAGACTTTGAAATAATATACTGAGAACTATTATTAAAAAAGAAGTTCAAGCTTTTCTAGAATAAACGGTGCAAGTTTTGGCAGGAATATAAAATTGGGAGATAAATTCCCCAATTATCAGAAAAGAAGAAAAAGATTCTTTATTCAGATTTTTTGTGGGGGAAATGCAAGGTATTTATATTTCCTGTGAGGAGAAACAAGAAGAAAAAAATGACAATCATTGGTGCTATTGTCTCAATTCGAATAAGGAACGGCCCTTTAAAAAATTGTCTATGAATGGTTTCAAGAGGCACCCATCATTTTCTGAAGGCGATGACTTTACTTCACCATCTAAATCGCTGTGTTAGCAAATATTGGGGCATTAAAATTAAAAAAATTAAATTCAAAAACTTGCGATAGGTTAAAATTCTAGCAAAATGGCCTTAAAGCAAAAAAAATCATAGAATCTGGAGATGAAAAAATAAAAAAATTAGCCCACATCATATTTAACTTTGGCTTATTGCTAATCAAACAAGGTACAGATCAGGCCAAATATTATTATCCTGGGGGACCATATCAATTTTTTTTTTAGGAGGTTATCAAAGGGATATTTATTCGTAATCGCATGAAGAACTTTCAATCTAAGCGTCCTGGATACTCACCGAGTTGTGCAACTCCTCTTGTCAATTACTTAAAATTTGCTACAAGAAAAAGTCATCTAAAAATATGTTTATCCTCTATCAATATCTAAACTAAAAACTAAAAATTAAACAAAACAAAACAAACGTGCACATACATTAAAAATGCAAAACCTCACACTAACAATTTATAATAAAGTCTCTGGAATGACCAAGTTTGATATCGCGATAGTTTCTTAACTTCTTGACCGATATGTTCAACTTCTTTTTCATCAACTTGATCTTTATAAAAAAACAAATCAGCTTGTGCTGATTTAACAAATGATGTTTTATAATAAATTTTAAAACTTCCATAAGTAACGACAAAAATTGGAATACATAGATATCCGGTGCACAACCGCTTCCAATTGAAATGCGTTAAATCCATAAATATCCTCAATTCTCTGCAAATAATCAACGTTAAACACAAAGCAAATGCAGTCACTGAGGCAGGTATCCCGCCCCATGCCTTATATGAAATATCTTTTCTTGAAACATTTTGAACTTTCATTGCCTTAACAAAACAAATATGAGTCAACAAGATACAAGACCATAAAATCATGCTAATCCCACAAACTGAACTATTAAATAAGTCATACAACAGCATTGATGATTCTGAAACTCCAAGATAAGCCAAAAAATTGACGATAACAACCACTAAAATTGCATAAACTGGGATCCCTTTAACTGTTTTCTTGAAAACTTGTGGTGCTAAACCTGATGCTGACAATGAATACAAAATTCTTGTACTAATATAATAACTGGTATTTGCTGATGATATAACAAATATGAAAATGAATCCATTTAAGATTGATGGTAATAATGTTGATGCAATATTTTTAATAGCAATAATTAATGAAGAAGCAACTATAGTATTATCCACCAGTTTACTAACGACCTGAGGTAACCAAGGATCATTAAACGGCACTGACATACTTAAAAAGAGTATTATTGGAATATAAGCAAATGCGATACAACTGAATATAATATTCTTAGCCTTGGGGAGAGTTTTCCGCGGATAATAAGCTTCACAAACACACACACAAAATGATTCAAGACCAACAAATGAAAATATACTGTTGGAAACTGCAGCAAATGTTGCTAAAATCCCGCTACCTGCGCCATTTTGACTAAATGTACCGAAATTTATCACTCCTGGATCTTTATAATACTTGAATCCGATAACTTGCTTATCAGAATTAACACCACAAATAATCAATAAAAGTAAAACCATCATTGCAAAATAAATTATCAATTTGAGTATGATAAATATATCAGCGATAAGTGCAATTTTACCGACACTAAGATAGTTTAACATTGTTAATACAATTATGAAAATCGTTATCCATACTGCGGGGTTTACCTTATCAGCAGGTATCCAATATTGAATAGTCAGAGCACCAGCAAAAATTTGTGATGGTCCAATAATAAGATAATGAAATAGGTAGAGATAACCCAAAGTATAACCTAATGCTGGGTCGACAAATCGTTCAGTGTAACCACTGTATGCATTTGGTAATGGAATGTAAGTACACATTTCACATAACGCAGAGACAACTTGATAACCAAGAATTCCAAGTAACAGGTAACTGAATAACATAGGAAATGGTCCATCAAAGTAAATTGTGGTTGCGGTATTTATCAATAACCCGCTGCCAAAAACAGAGCAAAGGGTTATTGATGCAATGTTATGTGAATTTAAAATTTGGAAAAGCTTAGGCCCCTCGGAAACTATTGAACCTTCCCCTATTGATTTACTATCACTATAATGATCTCCAATACTTTCTCTTTTCCCTCCCCAACCTCCAGTACCGCCACCGCCGCCATACTTCTTTACCGGAGTTCTTGGTGGAGTTCCTTGTTGAGGTATAGTCTCATGAGTGACTGTCATGTATCGAGAGTTTATTGATGGGAAAGTAGGCATTCCAATGACACCAGGTGTAAATAATGGAGTTTGGCCATAAGTATTGGGCAATCTTCCAGTTAGACTTGGACCTGAGCTAACGAAACTTCCTCTGCCATTCTGTAATGGGACAACAGTGTTACCTGAACTATTTGAATATCGTCCAATTGATTTTAATGAATTAGAACTGTTACTGCCGCGTCTATGATTCGACTTGATGGTTGTCCTATTACTACTATTGACAGTGCTCAGAGACTCTCGTCGCTGCTGTTGCATATAAAGTAAATTATATGGGAGTCGTTGTTCCTTGTCAGACATCAGAACAAAATAAAAATAATTTCGGTCAGCCACCGAAAAATGCCAATACCAACAAAGGTATTCATGTCATTATATAATATAAACTCTTGTTTATCCTTACTTCCATGGATTACTATTTGGTGAACTAACTGCGGGTCTTCCAATTAAAATATTTCTGCCTTTTTTCAAAAAAAGGGATGCATAATCATGCATGCTCCCATAATGTAGGTACATCCAACCAACACTATATATATGGGGAGGTAACCAAAAAACTGCGTTTCCCTGGATTCAACAATTTTTAGATACAAATATATGAAGTCACTGGGATTCAGTGTCCTTATGTTAATAGCGGTAACTAGATGACATTAATGGAACTTATTATTACTACTCGGCTAAAACAAATCTATAATAGAAGTAAAGGTGAATATTTTAATTATCGGCTAACCTTTCGTTATCCTTTTTAAAATCTCCGAGACTATATCTTAATAACCAACAACATCCACTTGCAACAATACTGAACCCACAAATTAAAACTAATATCATGTTACTGTCACGGTACAATCTTGCTTTATCTTCTGGCCAACCTGAGTACAACGCATATGTAGCCATCACCGTACCCAAGTTACCCAAGCCACTAACTAAAGCACTAGCCGCAGCAGTTCCAACATCTCCATGACGAGGCTGGAAAATTTCTGCAGTCCAAGACATAACAATAGGAACAGTTGGACCTAACCCATAACCAGCAATTAATAACCCACCATATTTACTCCATTTCCCATGAGCATAAGTAGTAACACATAACCCACAAATAATAATTGATGTAGAAAATGCAAAGATAACTCCTCTAAGATGTTTCCATTTATCAGCAAATGGTGTAATTGTAAGAATACCCCCCAAATCAAAAAGCCAAATTGGTGCATACAATAAAGAAACTTGAATCCCTGATAATGAAGGATTATTAACTTTAATAATTGTGGTTCCAAACACAGCAAGACCAAATCCAGTACCAACAACCCCAAAATACATCATAATTAATGGCCAAATTCTAGGATCTTTAATAACATTAAATAAATCTTGACCACTCCATTGCATTTTGCGTTTAGTATGAGATTCAATGTCCTTCATATGAATTAATGAGTTTTCATCATTCAAAGGATATGGATTCTTTGGTAATAACGAATGTAAGTTACGCTCCCATTTAGAAACTTCAGTGACAAAACCCTCAGTTGATTTTGGACGATCTGGCAACCACCAAATCAATGAAATCCCCATGGCAATAGTTATAACGCCATAAGTTAAATACAATAATTGCCAACCATAATACCCCAAATTGCCATCAATTCTTTGGAAACCAGCAGCAACTAAACCAGCAGTTGCCGCTGACATTTGAGCTGCTGTGAAATAATATCCAATACGTCTAGTTGATCTATGAGTTGGATACCATAATGAAATATAATAGGCCATCCCGGGCCAGACGCCGGCACCACAAATCCCACTAATAAATCGAACAGCAATTAAAGATCCACCATTTTTCAACGCACAATAACAAGTATAAACAAGACCAACTGTAATAATGGTTCTTGCAAGCCAAATTTGTGGCGGCAAACGGGTCATAATTAAATTCATTGGCAAATCAAAGATAATGTAACCAACATAATAAAGCGCACTAGCAACCGATAAATGATGAGGAGTTAAATGTAATGAGGCTGATAATGAATGACCTTTTTCAAAGTTCATGGTTAAAGTATTACCATAAGCAGAAGAACCAAATGAAGATAAGAAATATAAACACCATAACGCAGGGATGATTCGACCATCTAACCTGAAATATATCCGATCCAACTTCTTTTGTTCCTCGAGAGTGAGGACTGGTTCAGTATCTTGTTTCAGTTGAGTATCAGTTGACTGAAGGTCGTTATCTTTTGTAGACATTATCATTAGTGACTATTGATTTTGATTTAATATTATATAATATTTTTGTGAAAAATTTCATAGGAAAAAAACTTGGCTTTATATAAATTTTCTTTTTCTGCAATCTTCACTCATGATGCAATTTATGCTCATTTGAAAAAGTCATTTTTCAATTTTTCAATCAACGTAGACTGAGTCAACTTGCCTAATAGGGAAGATTGGTGAGTCAAGAATGAATCATTATGACTCTCCGGGGTATTAATTACATTAAGAAAATTTTTTTCTTTTGTGGAGCCGGTTTTTTGGGGAACATGCCCCAACAAATTAAGTAACATACACAACTCATTATTTAAAAACGACTACGATGACTCAATTAAAAAAGATAATTTATTAAATTTTCTTGCTGACTTCACTCATGCTTGTTCAACTTTTACTGCATTACCACCATCAGCTGAACTCTTCAAAGCAGCATCAACAATGGCCAAGTGATGGAAAGTGACTTTTGGAGTTGCTTTAAGTAAAGATTTATCCTTTTTCACCACGGCTTCATGGAAGTTCTTAAATTCAGTAGAAATACCTCCACTTGGATCAGTTTCATCAATTTCAATAATTTCAAATTTAGAATTTTCGCCAGTTGATCCTAAGGATACTTTAACAAAAGGTTTCTTGTTAGCTGGTGAGAAATCAAAAGCAATTGAACCTTGATCACCATAAATAATAAATTGTCTTGATTTATCAACCGCACCAAATGCTGAACCATAACTGAAAGTACCAATAGCACCTGATTTCATCTTTAAAGTAGAAAACCAAACGTCATCAGTGCCTGAAGTTTCTCTGACTTGAGTGGTATGAGCAGAAATAGTATCGGCTTCCCCTAATAGATCAACAAGGTAAGCTAATTGATGAACACCACCATCAGATAAGTACCCACCAACATGTTTTGGTTTAGCTCTCCATGAGGTGCCTAAATATTTATTAGTAGCACTGAATGGACCAGTTGATTTGAAATTGAATCCAATGATTTTCCCAATTTCTTTCAATTTTGGTTTGATAACTTGCAATGAATTATGATATAACCAATTTTCCAAAATTAATACTGGAACATCAGTTTTGCTAGTCAACTCAACAATCTTTTTAGCGTTTTCAATACTGTTAGCAATTGGTTTTTCAATGGCAATTGGTTTACCTGCTTCAACAGCTTGTTCAATAATGGCAAAGTTGTTTTCAACTGGAAGTAAAGCATCAATTACATCGACATCTTTGTCGTTAATTAAATCGCTGATATTTTCATAAATCTTGGTGATTCCTGCTTTAGCCGCAAACCCTTCGGCTTTAGATTTGGTTCTGTTTGAACAGGCAACAACTTTGAATTCCTCTGGCAATTTTTGTAAGTTAGGTAAATGAGTATCAGTAGCGAAGATCTGAGAATGTCATGTTAGTGAGAGCCCTTTAATTGCCGCACGTTGTTTCAAAAACAGTGGTTGCACAAGATAAAAATAGAAATTTACTTACACCGGTACCAATTATACCAACGTTTAATACTTTGTTTGTCATCACTATGATATATATCTTTTTTTTTGTTCGAATAAATGAACAGTTGTTTTTTGCGATATGAATATTTATATAGGAAATTTGGTTAGCTGACGAAAAAAACTTAACTCCGCGGGGAATAACCCGGCTACACTTCTTAACTAGGAAAGAGGTCCGGAGTTAATTTTCGAGCACAGTCGCGTAGCGTAGATAATGAAGAATATATATATAACAGTTAATAAAGGTTTCTGATTGGATAGCTACAACATAGGTTAATGTGGTCACAGTATGGAAATATATCTGATGGTTTGTTTTTATGTTATTTTTAGATAGCCAGATGATGTGTATCACACTGAACGTAAATGGACAACAATCTACCCCGTCTTACATCAAGTTAAATTCTTTTTGCCTTATGCTAGGCATTTATCCATGGTATTTAGTATACTAAATTTATTAAATATTATAATAAGCCACTATATATCCCATTGAATATCTATGTACATTCCCTTCTAAGTCATCGAACCAGTTACAAGGCAAAAAGTAACTGGCGGACATAATACCGTGATGTGGTAGGGCTCACGAACCTACTAACTTGGGGGTTCATTGCACTCAAAACATCAACCTGCAGCGGGCCAAGCAAATTTCCATGGAAATACCATAACTTGGTAGGCTCCAATGGAAAATTATTAATCTCACATAACAAATATATTACCTATCCATTTCCCTTAATAAAATAAAAAAAAAATAATGGAATTCCTTTCGTCTTTTTCATTTTGTCTTTTTTTTCTTTTAATCAAGCAAAATTCAAATTCAAATCAAAGATGAGGCTTAATACGTTATTGCTTCTCAGTATTTGCGAAACGATAGTTCTAGCTAGTTATGAAAAAAGAGGTCAAGATTTAAACACTTATGCGTTGGTTTCTCAAATAGGTGATGGGCAAATTCAGGCACCAGATCAACTGACTACGTTGGCAGCAGTCGGTAGTACTGAAGTGCCAACTCCAACTGGTGGCTCAGAGAATAATAATAATTATCAGTCAGCAAGTGAAACCGGAGGATTCCAAGCAACAGGATCAACAGAGGGAGCAACACCGGTTGAAACTGGAGGCTTTCAAGCAACAGGATCAACAGAAGGAACAATACCGGTTGAAACTGGAGGATTTCAAGCTACGGGATCAACAGAAGGAACAACACCGGTTGAAACGGGTGGAACTGACAATAACCAAGGAGGTAACACCAGTGGAAATGAACCCGGCGGTAGTGGCAATCAGCCATCATCTACTTTAGCTGACAGTGTTGTTGGAGGAAATGATAATAGTGGATCAGGTAAAACTACTGCTATGTATCCTCTAGTTACTCAAATTTTTGACGGTCAAATTCAAGCACCATATCAGGCAACAACTGCCCCACAGACCGATACTCCACCTACTACAGCACCAGCAGCTGCTACTGATGCTCCACCAACTACCACAGCACCAGCTGCTACTGATGCACTACCATCTACAGCTCCACAAGCCGGTACCGATGTTCCTTCAGCTACAGCGCCACCAGTTGGTACTGATATTCCTCTGACAAATGAAGCTGCTATTGGTTCGACGGAAACACCAATTCAATCTACACCTCAGGAATCAACGCCTGTGGAGACAGCACCGCCTGAAAGTACGCCAGTTGAAAGCACTCCAGAAAGTACACCAGTTGGAAGTACACCAGCTGAAACAACACCAGTTGGAAGCACACCAGCTGAAGCAACACCAGTTGAAAGTACACCAGCTGGAACAACACCAATTGACAATACTACACCAGCTGGAACAACACCAATTGACAATACTACACCAGTCCCAACACCAACAGATACCGCACCATCAAGTGGTACTACATTAGCCGCCGCTGGATCTACTGAAACCCCAACTCCAACTCAACAAAATGTAGCAACAAACACATATCCATTGGTCACCCAAATCTTTGATGGTCAAATCCAAGCACCATACTCGGCAGCAGCCACTGATGGAGGTTATTCAGGTTCTGGTGGTTCATTAGCCCCAACAACCTTGGCTACACTTTTCACTTCTGCTCCATTCAATGGTGCTGCAAATACTGGAGCTCTGGATGCTACTGACTCGGGGGCTTCAGCAACTGGATCTAATTCAGGAGCTTCAGAAACCGGTCCAGTAGATAATGGGGCCAGCGCAACCGGTAGTAGCAATGGAGCCAGTGCAACAGATGCTTCTTCTTCTGGATCTGGCTCTCAAAGTGGTAATAGCAGTGGAGATTCCTCCTCTTCAAACATCAGTGATGGTTCACAAACCGGATCAACTGATTCCCCATCAGTTACATCTTAGTTCAGTATTTATAGAAAGTTAAATAGACCGCCTGCTTTCCCCTAATGTATTTATTTGTTATTAAGTATTTTGTTTTTTCAGTAATTGACAGCCTCCGGCAAAATTGTTGTTTTGTGGTGGAGTTAACATTTTTGTTCTGGGCTAGGCAAGTGCAACCTAAATCGGGGGGAGTACGGGGTTCTCTGGTGTGTCAAAGCAATGTTAGCTTTTTTTTCCTACTATTTCAAATAACAAAAAAAATCCCAATATCCTTATCAATTTGAAACATTTTATATTATCTTTTTTGTATTCATTCAAGATGAACCCTGAAGATTATTTTAAGTATGATCATTTTGCAATTTCACTGCTTGATGATGGTATAGTCAATCTCGCAATCAATAGAGCCAAAACAAGCAATTCATTCACCGAAGTGACTTGGATTCAATACCAAAAGATCCTACATAGATTAGATCAAGACCCTGAAGTGAAAGTGATTATTCTTAGTGGTAATGGCAAGAATTTCTGTTCTGGATTAGACTTGAAATTTGCTGCTACTTTCCAATCCAAATTTTCCCACGAGGATCAAGCGTCACAAGTTCTTGATAAATATCAATTTATCAAGCATTTCCAGGAATGTATCGGTACCCCTGCAAAAATTTCTACTCCAGTTATTTCTGTTCATCAAGGAGCAAATATTGGATTAGCCTGTGATATTATGTCAGCTACTGCTATTCGTGTCGCCAGTAAAGATGCAAAATTTTCAATAAAAGAGATTGAACTTGGGTTTGCTGCTGACATCGGCACCCTTCAAAGATTGGGTCAAGTTATCAACAACAAGTCATTATTTTTCCAATTGGCATTAACTGGGGATTTTTTCAGTGCTGCACAGGCTAAAGAACTTGGATTGGTGAGCAGTGTGACAGATAATGCTTTCGAAGAGGCTGTGAAAATAGCCAAGAAAATCTCTAGGTTTCAAAGAAGCGCAGTTAAAGGTACAAAGGAATCAATCTCATTTATTTTGGAAGGTGGCACTGTGGATCGAGGTTTGGAAAATATAGCTACATATAATTCTATCCATTTACCAAAACGATTTGGAAAACTTTGATTAAATATTAAAATGTTTATAATTCAACATGGCCAGCACCAGACTGATTGAGCAATACGTAACCAACAAGCGCAACAAATAACCCCACACCAATTAATAAAGCATTAGTCTTTTCCTGTTCATTCTTTATAACAAGTTTCATTGACATTTCAACACTATTTCTTGACAATACATTTTTGAAAATTTCAGTTTGTGGTGGAGTACAACCCTCTGGTAAATTACGTGGATACATTTCTTCAATAAATTGTTCAATTTTCCCACAGATGATTCCTATAGCCAAATAATTTTTATTTGCTGGTTTAGATTTATGATGAATTTTTCTAGTATATTCTTGGAAAATTTCAGCAACCCCTTGTAAAGTTCTTGATCTTAAAATCAAACTAATCGTCGTACCTTTTCTAATTTTAACATTTTTTTGGAAAACATCAGCATTTTCGAAAACTAATTCCAAAGTAGCAATAGCCATAACTTGTGGAATCGCACAGAAATTAAAACTTGATTGATCGTTAATCAATGACAAGTACCTTAACACATCAGGAACATGTTGTAATACATTAACAACTAAATCAGCAGTACAATCTAAGCCACTCTGAACATTTTTCACATCAGAAAATTCAACAAGACTTTCTGCGTATTTACCCCAAATTTCTTTTGGCCAAAATGATCTTTTATCATCTAAATCTTCTCGATAATCTCTAATGATATTAGTCTTTTGTAAGAACAACCCCATTGAATTAGCCAATTCCATGTTCCCATTCAAGGAAGGATTTGAAAATTTAGCCAACACGATCAAGTTAGTTAAACCTTCACCAACTAATCCTGCCACATAATGACAATATAAATCATAATCTTTCACAGTACCGACCCCATTCAAATTGAAATTTTCATCAAGTATATAATCAGCCATCCCATTACCCATCTTTCGAGTAATATCCAGAATAACTTGTTGATATTCCGCTTTTAATTTATGAAATTCTTTCAAGATAACATCAAACTCAACTAATACAATTCTGTCCTTTTCATTTGGTCCATTACCATCAAATGTCCAATCATCTAATTCTAACTTCTTATCAAATGAACGAAGTAAAGGGATCTTGATTTTAGGGTCAATAGTCATATCATCTTCAACAGTGTCCAATGCTCTTAAAATTAAATAGAATAACATCACAGCATTTCTCAATTCTGGATTTAATTCTTCAATAACTGCAGCAAATGATCTTGAGGTTTTTTTAAGAAGCGCATAACATTGTTTTAATGATTCTGGCTCACTAGAAGGGTCTCTTGGATGCAAATCATGCTTGAATAAGAAGAATTGTAAGGCGGCTTTAAATTCACTAGGGTGAAGTGCTAATTCAAGAAATTTACCAATTCCTCCCATTTGATATTTATTTTTATATTGTGAATGAGACAACGTCATTGAAAAGTTTCCATCATGGATTTATACGAGCCGCCCTCACGAACCTTATTACCCGGGCCGACTGATAAATCGCGTTTTGCCGTGAGTGTACGAAGCTATAGAAGCAAAATAAAATCAATTAAACTATGTTTAAAAAGCTTTATCTAATCAGACTCACCTTCGTAGTCATCTTCATCATCCTCGTCATCTTCTTCTAATTCTTCAACCTCGCTGTCGTCACTCTCCACGTAGCTTACCTTTTTAGGAGCCGCTCTTCGAGAACGTGCAGCTGGTTTGACTTCAGCCATTATAATATCATCATCATCATAACCATCATCACTATCAACAACATTGGCTCTACTTTTTGACTTTGCCCCAGGTTTTACTGCTGGCTTAGATGCTGATTTTGCTGCTGGTTTCGCGATCAGTTTTGGGATAGTCTTTTTCTCTGGTTTATCGTCCATTTTGGGTGGCTCTTTTAAACTTCCAAAACTTGAATCAAACAAACTAGCTGCAACATCAAATTTTGAAAAAATATTATCCTTAGTTTCCACCGACGATTCTTTTGAAGTAGCCGTACTGGTGTCACCAAAAATAGTTTTAGCCTTACCTATGAGTGATGCCATTCTATCTTTACGATTATCGGTAGGTTCCTTTTTAACTTGACCATTTGCTTCTTTAACTTGTGTTAAAATATCATTTTTACTTCCAGGTTCAATAGAGGTTTCCTTCTTTACTCTAACTTTCTTTGGTTTTGGTTCTTTAATCTCAGGTTCAATGTATTCCCCTTTAGCACAAATGGATTCGTCTTTAACTTTACCTGCCTTCTTTCTTGGCTTCTTTTTAGCAGGCGTAAAATCATCATCGTCATCGTTCTTCTTTCTTGCCCTCTTCCCAGATTTTGTTGTCTTTGGAGCTCCGTCGTATTTCATTTTGTCAGCGTCATCTTTCAAGAATTTCGCATAAGCCATATCAAACTCATCCAAATCAATCACCCATAAATCTTTGGCAGATTTAGTCAACAAAACATTGAGTTCTGTTTCCTTTCCATTTCTTTGTTTAAAAAGTTTCTCGTATTTTTCCTTGGTTAAAGACCAAAGTGGCATATTCAATAGATAATCATATGCATTGCTTGCAGTATTGGCAACATGTGTCAGACCATCATCATCCTTCGGTGCCGCTTCTTCTTCTTCTTCTTCTTCTTCAACGTCACCAAGACTTTCACTATCATCTATCAATCGACCATTTTTACCAAATCTTGGGAATTTCAAGCTTTGTAACTCTTTGATCAACTCAACTCTTTTACGATTACTAATCTTAAGTTTTTTATCAATAATTAATTTAATAAATCTAGCACGAGCTGACAATTGAACCAATTCTTCCCTCAAAATATTTGACAAATAGTCTTTTCTCTTTTGATAGTATTCAAGTCTCACAAAGTAGTACAGTTGAATAATATCATTTGGAGTTTCAAATTTTTGTAGTTTACCCTTTTCATTGAAAAGAATCATATTTGACAAACTAATATTTTGAATAAGTTTAAATCTTTCATAATAACCAATTTTTTCGGTCCGTTTCATTTGATCATCAGACAAGGTAATAATGAATTTATGACCTTCTAAATCATCTTGTTCCACATAGTTTTGAATGAAATTTTCACAGCTTTTCTCAGTGTTTGTGTTAACCAATGAATTTTCAATAAATTCTTTAATAGTAGACGTCCAAGTCTTCGCAGGAATTTCACTAATGACTAAAGTATTGTTATCAACTTTCTCCACTCTTCCAAACATTTTAAATTTATCTGGACCAGCTTGCTGAACAACCCCTCTCCAATTTCTAAACCAAGGAACCATTGGCTCCATACTATTACCATTTAATAATCTTTTAATGTTATCAACGATATCTTTTGGATTAAATTGTGGAATTGAAGTAGACCAACCAGTACCAATACCTTCAGCACCATTAATAAGAACCATTGGAATAATCGGGAGATACCATTCTGGTTCAACAGTTTTTTCATCATCTTTAATGTAATCCATAAGAGGTAAATCTTCTTCTCTAATAATTGCTTTGGTGATTTTACTCAACTCAGTGTAAATATATCTCGCAGATGCATGGTCTTTACCACCCGCATCTCTTGTACCAAAACACCCATTTGGTTGCAATAAATAAATATTGTTACTACCGATAAAATCTTGAGCTAAACCAACAATTGTTTGCACTAATGAAGCTTCACCATGATGATAATTAGAAGTACTCGAGACGTAGCCTTGTAAATCATTAACTTTCAATTCTTTGGTAATATTTCTCTTGAAGAAAGTATACAAAACCTTTCTCTGCGCCGGCTTAAACCCATCCAATAAATTTGGAATAGATCTAATATTATCAGCCATTGAAAATAAAATCAATTCTTTGTTAATAAACTCATTATAAGGAATAGTCTTCAAAGTAGGATCTAAATGAGTTCCTCGTTCAAACCCGGCCAACCAATTCTTTCTATCATCAGCTTTCTTTTTAGCAAATGCCAATTCAATTAAAGATTTATCATCTCCTTTAAGGGTATCAAAATATTTAATATGATGATCCAAATCATTAAAATAAGTCATCATATCTTTAGCGTCAGAAGAACCCAAACCTTTGTAATACTTAGATTTGAAGTTAGTGCGCTGACCTTCATCTTGTAACCAAGCTTCATATTCTGGCATGGTATAAAATAATTTGACTTGTCTATTTCTAGTTAAAGTAACCTTAACAATAGGAGTAATAAATTCTAACAAAAACCCTGGAATGTTTAATAACCCAGGGAAACTGGATTCAATAAAATTAATAATTAATCCTTTAATATGACTTCCATCATAATCTTGATCCGTCATAATCATAATATGACCGTATCTTAGACCTTTGGTAC
The DNA here is from genome assembly GCA_030450195.1 of Saccharomycopsis sp. KB-2023a. Lineage (NCBI taxonomy): Eukaryota > Fungi > Ascomycota > Saccharomycetes > Ascoideales > Saccharomycopsidaceae > Saccharomycopsis > Saccharomycopsis sp. KB-2023a. The sequence continues at coordinate 241,800 of JASJSC010000015.1, read as the reverse complement.
TTTCATAAGTTTTCTTGTGCTGTAAACCAATAATTTGTTTCAAATATTTAATTTCTTGATTTTTCATAATTTGATCAGTGGTGGCATCTCTAACATTTAAAAGTTTACCTCTTAATGGGAAAACACCGTAGAAATCTCTACCAACAACTTTTAAACCTGCAACCGCCAAAGCTTTAGCAGAATCTCCTTCAGTCAAAATTAAAGTACATTTTTCACTTTCTTTTGTTCCTGCTCTATTAGCATCTTCTAATTTAGGAACTGAAACTCTATTCTTTCTACCAGTTCCATCAGTTTTCTTCAATTCTTTATCAGCATTGGCTTGAGCAATATCCAAAATTTGTTGAATAAACTCAGTTTTAACCACTTTATTGATGAAACCATCGCTGACTTGAAATTTTGAACCAAAAGCAGAAACTTTAGTAACCATTTGTTCTTTAGTTTGTGAAGTAAAAGCTGGGTTCTCGATCAAACAATTCACAAATAAAAACATATGCTGTTTGATTTGTACCTTATTCACTTTAGCATTCTTATGCTTTTTCTTTAAAAATTCCACAATCTTGTTACAAATTTGATCAGCAATATAATTGACATGAGTACCACCAGAAGTTGTAGCAATTGAATTCACAAATGAAACTTGATTAAACCCACTTTCTGACACTGCAAAGGCAACTTCCCATCTTTCAGTTTTATCATAAACAATTGTAGGTGGCTCAACAGCGGGTTCTGCTGGTTCTACAGTTCCGTCAATTGTCGTTGCCCCTGCCACCGCCGTTTTCTGTTTCGCTTTCTGAGCTGCTTCTAAATATAAACGAATGTATGCTTTAAAATCCTTAATTGGGACTATATTACCGTTTAATGTAACTGTGACACCTTTAACACTACCACAAATATCATAAACACGTCTTTTCAATAGACCGACGGTGTCTTCATCTAATTTCAACATATCAAATTTTCCTAAATCAGGACTAAAGACGATCTTAGTGTATTCCCCGTTTTTTTTGACAAACTTGCTGATAGCTGGTTTGTTACAAATTCCCATATTATTTTCCCAAACTTGATTATATACTTTTCCACTGTTTTTATCAGCAGTTTCTAATTCAAATCTAGTAGAAAAAATATTACACAACTTTGCACCATAACCATTTCTACCACCAGTGACCTTTTTTTCATCATCATCATAATTTGATGAAGTTAACAAGTGACCAAAAATTAATTCAGGAACGTAACATTTTTCTTTTTTATGAATTTCAATTGGAATACCTTTACCATCGTTCTTTACAGAAATCGTATTAGTTTCAGCATCAATTGCGACCTCGATCTTTTTCATTGATGGATCTCTGATCTTGTTATCGGCAGCGTTAACTAAAATTTCATCGAAGATCTTTAATAATGCTGGAACAAAATTAACAGTTTTTTGAACCAAATTGTTTTGTTCATCAACAACCCACATCTGCTGGGTATCAGGTTCAGTCGACCCAACATACTAATCAATGTTAGCAAAAGCATTCTTTTCAACTTTTTTTTATTTTTTTATGAAGAAAATTCAATACTTACAGTATCAGGTCTTTTCAAAATATGCTCTAACTGGGAGAGCTTAACATATTTGTCACCAGCTGCTGTTGGCATGGTTGTTTATGGATACTGTTTTAAGTATAAACAACTGCAAATAAAACGCGCAGAAAAAGTAAACAAATAATTTTTCTCAGCGAAAAATTTCAGCGATGATGATCGACGGGGCACCATAACCACACGCAGCCAAAACAAATAAAAAAGTGCACTCTAATCAATGATAAACGTGGAAATAAATCAAACTACTAAATTGAAAACAACGAAGAACAATGAGCTATAAGAATATACTTTTAATGGGTAAGAGCGGATCAGGGAAGTCTTCCATGAGAAACATGATTTTCTCTAATTACTCTGCCATCGATACTAGAAGACTTGGAGCGACAATAGATGTTGAAAGAACCCAAATTAGATTACTCAATAATCTTAATTTGTCATTGCTCGATTGTGGTGGCCAAGATGTATTTATGTTGAATTATATTAAAAGTGGAAGTGTGAAGTTGAAAAATTCAGAATTATTAATCTATGTGTTTGACATTGAAGGTACTCAGAAGAAAGACATGGAGATCTTTAATCTCATTTTGAACACTTTGAAATCCGTGAGTCCTAATTGTAAGATCTTCATATTGGTACATAAGATGGATCTCGTTAATGAAGAGGAAAGAGATAAGGTGTTAACTGACTTCACTCATAAACTTGGAGATATTGCAAATAATATGCAATCTTTCCGTGGGATCACGATAACTGGAACTTCGATTTGGGATGAATCATTGTACAGTGCTTGGTCAGACATTGTGGGTTCATTAATTCCTCAAACCACTACGATGCAAAAATATTTGAAGAATTTGGCCACCATAGTGAATGCTGAAACAGTTATGATATTCGAAACTCTGACATTTTTGTCGATTGGAATGTATCCCACCGATATACCTGAGCAAGAGAAGAGTAATTTAAATACAATAACTCAAAGAGTCTCAGGGATTATTAAAAACTATAAAAAAGCAATGGAGAAAATCTCTGCTCGATTTACTTCGTTATCGTTGTATGCTAAGTCTAAAAACATTTACCTTGATAATCTTACTGAAAATATGGTGATAATGATTGTAATTCCCGATCAACAGGATGATGGCCAAACTACAAAAATCGCCGAAGAAAAATATGTCCAAGACGTTATTAAAAAGTCAAGAAGAACGTTTGAAAAGCTAGATTTCGGCGGTAGTCAATAGATTTTAAAAGAAACACCCTTGTATTATAATTTACTAAATTCAGTCCCACCTTCTTCACAAGGTGGAACTTGTAGCCAATTCAATTCATCATACTTTGCCCTGCCTTCAATCACATGAAACACATATCCATATCTTGATTTTGAAGATCTATTGGCGTTTGATTTATGAAGTACTGAATGATTAATAAGGACCAATGATCCAGCTTTACATTCAACTAGTTTGTAATCTTCATCTTTGTCCTCTGGTAATCTGCTAGAATCGCCAATTTCGATAAAATTACATCCTTTTTTACCTTTGTCAATTTTAACAAACCTTTTAGTGATTGGAAATTTCTTGTGAGAACCAGGATTATAACTTAAACAGCCATTTTCAACACTGCAATCCTCCAAGGCAAACCAGAACCCAATTGCCGTCAATGGATCGGTGTATAAGAAACAGCCATCTTGATGTGGAGGAACTTCTCCACCAATTTGTGGCTGCTTGAAAATAAGCATACTTTGAAGCACTCTTGGATCTTTGAATTGTAATGATTTAGCAATTGCCTTGATTTTATCACTGAATGAAACTTTTTCGAATAAATCATCTTTTGAATGCAAGTCATGGCCAATTTTATTAATTGATTTCTCCTTTGGACGAGTTAATTTCCCTGTGGTCTTGTCAAAGGCTTCATCCTCGAAAAAAAAAGATATTTTGTTTGATGAGCTAAGGAAATATGAATCTCCTATGTGATTGTCATCTCCAGTTGTAAACTTGGTCTTTGGATGACTTTCAATGTCAAATTCGGTTAAGAGTTTGTTGGCACGCTCAATTAAAGGAGCAATTTCTTCTGGTGATAAAAAATCGGGAAGTACAAGACATCCTTCTTTATCAAATTTTTCCAATTGTTCTTCTGTTAGACCTTGAGCCATTGTTTATGGGTAATGTATTACTTGAGAATCGTCCTCTTTATAGTATTGGAAGAATCGTAAGACATTTCTTATCAAATGACACAATTTGTTCCGGCGGCCGTCGGACAAAATTCTACAACATGCGGAAAATGCAAAAGTTCATTCTATTAGTACATTAATCATCTGACAGTATAGAAGTGCTGTCCAGGCTGTCCAGGACCGAAGATTCATTCCTTCTAGTTTCAATTTCATATTTCCTTTGGACAATAACCATTTGCCTTAATTTTTTGTATTCATTTTGTCGTTTCATCAATTCATGAGTTTCAATAAATCTCTTGGTTTTAATGCCATGATTTATTCGGCCAACTTCAATAAAAATATCTCCACAAGATAATCCATCAGCAACACAGAAATCTTTGCTCGTCACAACGATGTTTGAGAAAATTTCATATTCTTGTTTCGAAGTCATAAACCCCGATCTTGCGCCAAATTTCATCGCATAAACGCTATCATTGGCCAAAAAAACATCTGATTTTCTCGTTTTCTTCGCACTCCTTTCCCTTTCTTGATTTTCCAACTCTGTCTTCCGTACATCCTCTTCCTTTTCTAATCCATTCAGCTCTTGCTTCATTAGTTGCCTCTGTTTCGTTGACTTTTCACGTTCTAATTTTTGTTGTTCTTTTTCATTCATCAAATCAATTAATTCTTCATCACTTTGTTTAGTCAAACGTCTTCTCACCCCTAATGTTCGTCGTTTTAAAGTATTTGTAACAACACGGTTGTTTCTGATACCAAGTGCACCAATTGTATTTTTAATCATACTAGCAATATCTTTGACAGTATCTTTTTTAACTACTTTTTGTATTTCAACGCCGTCAGCTTCCACATGTTTGACTTCAACAGGAACATTTTCGATATTTGGTATCCCGATATCACATTTTACCTCTAATTCTAGAACATCGTCAATGCCATCCTTGGTAAGATCAATCAGATCAGAAAAATTGGCAGGATCATCTTCAACTGCAATTACTTCATTTGATTTTGTAGCTATAACAACCGGGTCATCAATTTTACTACTCTCGAGTGATAACTTCTCAGTTTTATTGTCAACTATTGGAGTTTCTTGTGCAGGCTTTTTTCCATTAATTGCAGGACTCTCCGATTTCTTATCTACGTTTAAACTTCCTTCTCTCAAATTACCAGAGCCATTTGATTTTCTTTTCTTTGTGTTTACAAGTTGTTCATCATTATCACTCCCACTTCTCTTAACCAATTTTGACGCAGATTTAAAGCCAGTTTCGACATTGTCAGGCATGAAAAATTTCTTCTTTGCTGGCTTAGGTTGCAACATTAAAGTTTCAATACAAATCTCTTTCTGTTTCTTCTTCTTTTTTTTCGTTGGTTGCCCCTTCATATGTTGAGTCGCCAATTTTAAAATTTCTTCATCATCATCCTCATTCGCAAATTCTTCATCAGGTTCAATAAATTTCTTCTCACACGCTGGATTATATTGAGGAGGAATTATTCGATCTGATTTACAATAAATAAAATGATCACCAGACGAGATTTGATTTTGAAGAATTTGATAACTCTGCACGGATTTTTCAAATTTGGAATTTTCAAATTCCGTTAAAAGTAACAAGACTTTCCCATCCTTTTTTCTACCAGTTCTACCCATTCTTTGAATATTCTTAATTGGAGATGCGGTTGCATCATAACAAACAATTAAATCAACTTCACCAATATCTAGCCCTTCCTCCCCAATTGAGGTGGCAACTAAAATATTGTAGTCGCCTTTCTTGAATTGCTCAATCAATGTTTTCTGTTGCTTTTGAGTCATACCATGAATTTGCGCATTTTCTGATGAAGCAGTTCTTCTAGAGTTCCGTTCAAGTCTTTCCACTTCTTTCGCCCGTTGGATTTGCAAATCTTTTTCTCGCTTCTGTTCAGCAATCTTCTGTTGATTCTTTTTCCCTCTTCCCTTTGGTCTAGCTTTCTCCCTGAATGAGCCTCCATCAAATTTATCCCTCTCTTTTGCTTGACCAATAAATATGTGAGGCTTCAACATTTCATGATCCCCAGTTGAATCAATGGACCTCACAATCTCCAAAGCTGACTCACGCATCTCAGTGAAAATAATCACCCTTGATTTACCATCGTTATTCTTATCAGAATCAATAAAAAATTCAGTTAATTCATCAACTAAAATTTCAAGTTTTGGATGGCCAATGTATGTTTCATCTTCCACTCGGTTCTTGTAGTCAGAAAATATCAGGCTAATTGAGTCATGGTAATAAAAACCTGCAGCAAGTTTATTTGTTGATTTCCCCATGTCATACTTTGTGGTAATCTCTGAATGCTTCTCTTGAAGATATGCATAAAATGTTTTTATACCATACACTTTGATTCTCTTTAGCATTTGACCCACATGATTTATTAGTTGCATGACAAAATATAAGTGCCATTTTAGACCTTCAGGGTATCGTGGATTATTAATAACTTTCTGTGAAGCCTCCATAGCTTTAAATGCATTAATTTTCAGTGGATCTGTTTCTTCATATATTTTATGTTTATTAGCAATCTGCAAGATTGGTTCAATTGCCTCAGATATTTTATCAATAACTTGTGCTATATCGTCATTCATTTCCACCACACGCTTGTCTATTTCTTTGTGTTTCATATATTTAACCAAATCTAGAGAATCCTCAGTTCTGATTTCAATTTTGGAAGCAATCAAATTATTCACCACTTCTTGGACACTAATTATATCTGCTCCAGGAGTTGCAGTTAACGCAAGAATTCGGAAAGAAAGTGTAAATCTCTTGATAAACTTGATAATGTTGTTATAAGCATAATTCCCTCGAGTTCTATGTGCTTCATCAATCACCAATAACGCAATAGATTTCGGATCACAATACCCAGCTTTCAAATCATTTTCAATAACTTGAGGAGTCGAAAATATCACTCTTTTAGTATCCCAAATCTCTGGTCGATTCTTTTTTGATTTATCTAGAAGAATTGCCACATCTTCAGATGGAATACCAGTGGATCCAATCGCAGCTTTGATCTGCTGAGCCACCAACGGCCGCGTTGGAGCAACAAAGATTATTTTAGCTCTCGCAAACCATCGATAATAATTCATCATTACACATGAAGAAATAAATGTCTTACCAGTACCAGTAGGAATAGCACAAATGACATTTTGAAAGAAGCATTGTTTCACGATATCGAATTGATACTCTCGAATTGGGAAATTGACTGGATAAATATACGTTGCGAGGTTTTCATAATTTAGTCCGTGATGAGTGGGGCCAATTTGAACGGGCACTGGTATTGCATCTTCATAGATTACACCATTATGTCTGGGATGTCTTTCTCGCTCACTGACTAGCTGCTCCAATGCTATATCATCGTCGCTGTCTTCATTGAAAGAATCAGAAAGAAATTCATCTCCACCCATTGTCTTTAGGTATGTGAATATTTATTTATATTCCACCTCCATGTCAACACAAGTCGCGACGCGCATTTTTAATTTTGAAGCATGATTTTGTAGCCCTGGTAAGCACACGGGTAACTGACGCGTGGAGAATTGTACTTGAAAAGTTTTTTTTCACACTTCTTCTTCTTCTTCTCTTCTTTTTTTTTTCTTTATCAACTAAAACAGTCGGGGATGAGTGACTAACTTTGAGCCATTGTATTCCTCGCAGTTAACTCAATTCTTATTGAGTTGAATGTGGGGAGCTGTGGAGGCGTTGTGGTCTTACCACATTAGCAACGTATAGGACTATCTGAGGCTGCTATTGGTTTGATCAATTTTGTTGTTGCGTTAGCAGCAACAACAAGCAGAACGAATGTTTTGACATCTGAAAGATATGTTTTATGGCATATCTTTTCTATAGATGATAGTGAATAAATGGTTTGTTTTCGTCTGTCAATGTTTATGTTAATCTTGTAGACAGTTGCCAATTTGGGAATTTTTGCATCGGGCTGCAGCTGAGTGTCAATCATCACTCATAACGCCTGAAGGGGGTGGTTCTGGTTCTTGTGCGGATGATATGGTCATCGCATCATTATCAGTTTTATCTTTTTTACTTGTTTTTTTATAATTTTACCTTTTTTTTAATTTGTTTTTGTATTACAATCAAGAGTTTTTTTTCAGAAAGGAATTTTATTCATAAAAGAGATTGCCTGCTAATCTGCTCTTGAATTAATCGCTTTTTCATTTTTTTATCTATTATTTTTGTTTGCTCCTCATATTTTTATACTTTTGATTTGCCTCCTAAATGTCGTCTAACGATTTATCCTCGGAGAAGTGGCCAACCAGACTAATTAAAGTCCAAAAGGATGATATTATCAAGATTGGCCGAGCATCTTCTCTGGCCACTGGCTCACGGTTTGCTACGATCAATAATGCTTATTTTAAAGTCAAGGCGCTATCAGCAGATCACGCTAGGATTCTAAAATTGGATAACTCCAACAAGTTTGTGTTATGGGATGCTGGCTCTCAGCATGGAGTTATTTTCAAGAATAAATTGTTACCTAAGGGTGTTAGAGTTGTGATCAATTCAAATGATTCGATTGGGTTAATTTCCGAAAAGAGACAAAAGTATAATGATGTCGTTGATTCATCGCTTGTTGGTGAAGGATTAGTTGGTGAGCGAATAGATGGTTTACCGGAATTACCTGATGAATGGATTGATGCTGACATCTGTGATGCTAAAGTTGTTTTGAAGTTTATGATTAAGCCAGCGTTTAATCCGAACTCAAATTTTGTCTCTTTAACTAGAATGGATCCGAAAGTTAAGAAGATTGAAATTAGCTCACTTGTTGATTCCGAGTCGTCTAAAGAAATCGAGGTGATAACTGTTGGTGATCATGATGATGGTATTAATGAAGTTCCTGAAATTAAGAGATCAGAGATTGTTTTGCCACTTAATGTTGGTGTCTCTGATGGAGAATTCTCTAATAGTTCTACTAAATCGTTGAAAGATTTTGATATCGTGAGCCATTCGTCTAAAAGCAGCGAGATTGATTTATCAAAAAAAGAAGAAAAGGAAGATTCTAAGGAATCGAATTTTAACAAGCTTAGTGATGAAACATTTGATAATGGAGAGAATGTTAATTTGGAATCTTCTCGGGTCAGCAATGAAGAAAAGCCTAAGGAGTCTGATGTTAGTGACGTCACCTTGAGATTTGATATTTTGGAAAAAGGTTGTACTGAGGAGGAGTCAGAAGTCACCCAAAATAAGGGTGAAATTAGCTATAATGAAGAAAATGAAAGCGAGGATGATTATGATTATGAGGAAGGAGAAGAAGAGGAGGAGGAAGAAGAAGAAGAAGAAGAAGAGGAAGACGAGGATGGTTATTCTGATGAAGATGATGCAGAAACTCCATTGCTTCATAAAGATGAGGAAACCGAGGAAGGTGAAGATAGTGAGCTTGAACAAGCTAATGTCCAATTGATTTCAACTGCAGTCAGCAATATTTTTGATGACCGATCAAATCATGGCAGTCTACGCTATGTCTTACTTGAGTCAAATGTTGATAACACTGCTGCCAAAGAATTTTCTGATGACACTTCGGAAGAATCAGAATGTGCTGATTGTGCTGACTTTTCGGCAAGCGATTTTCTTCCTGCCTCCACTGCAACCACTGCTACCATTGCTACCGCTGCTACCACTGCTACTGCTAATACTACCAATTGCAAGAAGAGAGGTTCATCAGAATTAGACTCCGAAGAGAATGAAGAGGAGGCCAATAACGATAGTGAACAACGAGTCATTAAAAAGCCAAGATTGAATGAATCTAAACATCCATTTGCTAAGGGTGTTGGTGTTGGTTTGCTTGTTGGGTCTTTGGTTGGATCAGTTGCTACATTTTCTACGTTGGCAGCATTGGCTGAGAGATTTTTGGAAGCTGATTAGATGTTGTCGTTTGTGCTGTTGATTTTATGAAGTTATTTTTCGGTTTCTCTTTGGTGGGTTGAGTTTTTTATTTTCATTATTTCTTTTAAGGGGGAATGGTTGCTAATTAGGGAATCGAGGATTGGGTATGTTTAAATTCCTGTTGTTTGGTTTTGGTTTTATATGCCTATATATATATTTTTTGATTTCCAGGTTTGGTTTTCACTTTATTATATTGTCATTTTTTATTGTAATTGAACCCAGATTTATATTAGTTGCAATTTCATCTTGCAACCGTCGGGATTTATTTCCCTGTATGTGAATTTTTACTAAGTTCTTCACGAAAAAAAATCGAACCAGTCGTTACCTTATGCTTGTAGCTGCATGGTCTGCATTTGTTTATTTTTTACTCATGTTTTGTTGATCTGAAAAACAAAAAACATCATTTTTTTTTTCCAATCTTTTCTCCCACCAATAAATTAAGGTGAAATTAATAGATAATACACAACACAACACAGAATTTTATAGCACTTAGGATAGTGTATTTTTGTTATTTTGATACCTATAATATTAATTGATACCTAATATCAAAATTTTTTTTTTCTTGGTTTTAACAAAAATATTGTGTTAATTTTTTTTTGTTTTTTTTTCCTAATCTAATTTGTTGTTATTGTTGTTGTTGTTTTTCACTATTTTTATTTTTATTATATAATCTGCTGATACTAAAACTTTTAATGCTAAATCAAAGATGCCACTACCTGATCTAGTTAATATGAAACAGAGAAAGGCTCGTGATGACAGCGGGGAGAATGAGTTATCCACCAAGAGCTTTGCTAAACAGAGAAAGCCAACACCAACTGACCTTCTTAATCAACTACCGCAGTTATCCAAAAGAATCAGCAAGGAGAATCTCAATCAAGCGGCCCAAGAAGTTGTCGCTGCTCCTAAATTATCTCCTGGCCAACAAAATAATGAGAAAGATTTGAATTTCACCGTGAAATTGTCGCAAAATTTGGTTTTACAATCAAGAAAGTTTCAAGCGGAAAACAAGAAGAAAGAAGAAAAAATTGTTGAATTGACTAAACAAAATAAGCAACTCAGTAATACTGTTACTTCCTTACAATCAAAAATCACTGAATTAAATAATAGTGAACAAGCTTTGGATGAAACTAATTGGCAACTTAATTTGAATTATCAAGAAAATATGTCTGATTTGAAGAAATTCAAGGAACAGAATTCAAAACTTGTTAGAGATTTCGCTAATATTAATAACACTAACATTGATTTGAATCAGCAAATTGAAGAGCTTCAGTTAAATTTAAAAAGTTTGAATGAAAACTATAATAGCTTGAAATCATCGAATGATGTTAAGATTAATGATTTACAAACCCATATAGATGAATTGAATACTGAGAATAATGACTTAACTGTCAAAGTCACGAACTTGGAGACCACAATTGCTGAAGATATTAATGACTCTACAAAGTCTAATACATTGACAAATATCCCAGATCTTAAATTGTATAGTGCTAATGCTAATGATGATCAAAATAATCACTTGGAAGATGAAAATGATGAACCAAAAGGGTCACCAATTAAAAGTGTACCTTCCAGAAATGTTCAGTTAGAATCTCAAACTTTGAAATCTAATCTTGACCATGCTCATCAAGTTATTACCAGATTAAGAGGTCAACTTTTGAAATATAAGAAAGAGAATCAAAGTGAAGGTGCAAATTCAACCCCAATCAAGAAAGATTCAATGTTCTCCCTCAAAGCCAAGAAGAAGCGATCTATGGATAAATTGAAAGATGTCAAGCTTCAAGGTAATAATAAACGTACCACCATTGAAATTCTTGATACTGAAACCGATAAATTGTTGAAAGGTACGGAAAACTGGCAAGATTATGATCCATATGATACAGAAAGTACTGATGAGAGTGAATTTGATGGTTTTGGAATTGAAAATGAAAGCTCGCTTGTCGAATCTAATAAATCAATTGTTCAAGAGACCACAACTCCAGCTGATTCAGCGGTCAATGTTAAATCAATTGTTGATGATTATGTGAAGCAAAATAATTTAGTGTTAATTCCTATTGACGATTATCATAACATGAATCCATCTACGACATTAACAAACATTAAAGATTTTGATAGTGATAAGCTCAAGAAGAAGAGTAGAAAATCTCTTGGTGACGAAATTTTTGAAATGCAAAATGTTGACTTTTCTGATATGGATGAATCTAATTTCATTGATGAAAGTGAAATTGATGTTGACGATAAATTATTAAAAGCAGAAATCGAAAGCTTGAAAGCCCAGCTTAAACTGAAACAAGTTAATAAGGACAACATAGATGATTATGCTAAAGATAATAATTTGAAAGTGCTTGCGATCCCTGAGTTTGAAGAATTGAATGCCTCTCATGATCAATTGAAAGAATTAACGAAGTTATTAACTAACGAAAATGATCAATTAAATAGTAAATTGAAGGATTTGACTGCAGATCATACCGCCAAATTGGCTGAAATTGATGGTCATTTGAAAACAATTGATAGCCATATTGCTACCAATAAGAATATTGGTGATGAATTGAAGAAAACAAATGATGAAAATTCAAAATTCGCTAATCAAGTTGAACTTTTGAGTACAGAAACTGGTAAATTTGCTAAACAGATTGAGCTTTTAACTACAGAAACCGACAAGTTGTTGGCAGAGAATAAAGATTTGAGATTTAATATTGATCAATTGAAATTTGAAAACAACTCTTCAGAGAAGAAATTTAATGATTTGAATGAGAAGCATGAAGACTTGCTGCTTGCTCATAAATCTTTGAAAGCAAATCATTCAGAAGTTGTCAATAACCACAAATTATTAAGTGATGAAAAAATTGCATTGTTAGCTAAGTTGGAAAATGCAAATGGTGAACTTGAATCCAAGAACAAAGAATTGATCGCTTTGAAATCTGATCGTGATCAATCAATTTCATCACATAGTGCAGTCTTAGCTTCAAAGGATAATGAAATTGAAAAATTGAGCGGTACTGTCTCTGAATTAACTGAAGAAATTAAGAAGAAAGATAGTAAGATTGCAGAAACTGAAGTTTCTCATAAGGATTTGGCTACTAAACATGGTTCAATTAGTAAAGAATTGACTGCCGCTGCTGCTTCACTTGCTGCTTTACAATCTGCTCATGAATTATTAAAGACGAAACAAGATTCAAGTGCTTCAGAAAATTCAGAACTTATCAAATCTAATAAACAATTGAATTCTAAATTGAAAGAATCTGAATCCAATGTTGAGTCATTTAAAGCTGAAAATGATTCTTTAGTTAAGGAAAACGAATCATTGGTGAATGAGGCCAACGCTACTGAAAAATCTTTGCAAGAAAGTTTAGGTAGATCTTCTGATTTAGAAAAGAAATTACAAGAATTGACTGACAAACATGAATCATTGAATCACCAACATCAGGCAAGAGTCAAAGAATTGTCAATTTCAAGAGATGAAACGTCGGCTGAATTAAGTACATTAGAGGATCGATATTCTCAATTGGAGAAAGAACATTCAGTGTTGTCTATTTCACATAAAGATGCTAGCGATAAATTCACTGATGCTAGTACCAAATTGCTAGCCTTGGGGGCTGCTCATGAAGCTTTGAGTGCTAAACATAAATCTCTTGAAGAGGAGCATTCAGAATTGAGTTCGAAACAAGCTAAATTTGATGAGGCTAAACATTCATTCGAGAAACAAATTAGTGGGTTGAAATCGGTGAATGATAAACACCTGGCTGCCATTGAAGAATTGAAATTGACAAATATTAGAGCTGCCGAAGGGAAACAGAAATTAATTGGTGAATTACAAGATTCAAATGCACAATTAACTGGATCCTTAGGTGAAAGTAATTCAAAATTGAAAGAATTAGAAACCAAACTTAGTGAGTTAGCTTCAGAAAATAAATCCTTGAAGGACAGACATGCCGTTGTTTTGAAAGATTCAGAGAAAAAATTGAGTGAAGCCAACAATGAATTTGTTGATTTGCAAAAGAAACATTCTGATTTACAAGGAGATTTCGAATTGAAGAGCAAAGAAATAGTCGCGGCTAACGAGAAATTAGCGGATCATGGTAAACAATTGGAAGATATTAGTTCATTACATGAGTCTACCAAGGATGATTTGAAAGCTAAAGCTGCTGAATTAACAGGCTTAACTAGTTCCCATGATAAATTGAAATCACAATTAGAATCTAAAGAAGTTGAATTAAATAGTTTGAATGAACAATATAAATCAAAGGATGCTAAATTAGCTGAATTGGAAGATTCTCATAAATCTTTGACTGAAAAACATTCATCAGTTGGTAATGAATTGAAAGATGCTGTTGGTTCTTTGGCTGCGTTGGAAGATGCTCATGAATCATTGAAGAAGGAGAAAGCTGAATCGCAAACTAGAGCTCAGGCCGAAGTTGATTCCCTCAAATCTGAAAATGCTGAACTTTTGAGATCTAATGATGAATCAGCCACTAAATTGAAATCTATTGAATCAAAACTTATTGGAATTGAAAAAGAAAATGAATCATTACTTTCTGCTAAGAAATCAAGTGACGCTGAAGTTGAAAGTTTGGGTAAGAAATTGACTGAGATTTCTAATCAACTTGATTTAGTTAAGGAAGAAAATGGTTCAATTTCTAAACAATTGCAAGCTCGTAATAATGAACTTGAACAATCTAACACTAAATCAGTGAAGTTGGAATCTGAATTAGCTAGATTAAGAGGTGATCATGAAGAATTAATTGGCAAGCATAAATCATTGGACGAGAGTTTCTGTGAACTCACTGGTGGCAATAAGGGTCTTTTTGATAAACTTGAAGCTGCAACTAAGAATTTGGATGGATTAAGGGGTAATAACAGAAAGCTTGAAGAAGAAGCTGCAGTGTTGGCTGCTGAAGTTGCCAAGTTTAAGGAAACCGGTTCTAAGCAAGATGCTGAATTACAAAAATTAGCAACAGAAAATATTAAATTGAAGGCTTCAAATAGAGAACTCAGCGATAATGTTACTGAATTGAAAGAAATTAACAACAATTTTGCCAAAGAGAAAGAATTAAATGCAAAGAAACTTGAGGATTTGGAAAAATCAAAATCAGAAACTGGTAACACTGTCGAATCATTGGCTAAGAAACTTGCAGCACTTGAAGTTGGCCATAAATTGTTACAAGAAACTCACGATTCTTTGGATAAGAAACATTCATCATTGAAATCATCCAATGCTGAATTATTGCAAGAAAGAGATGGGCTTGAAGTTAAACACAATGATATTTTTAAGAAATATGAATCAACTTCAAGTGAATTGTCTCAACTTCAATCTCAGTTAAAAGCTAAATCAGAAGAAATTGTCAAACTTACTTCAGAAAAATCTCAATTATTGAGCTCCAAGGAGAAAGAATTGGAAGCTGCAACTAGCTCAACTACATCTTTGAAAGATAAAATAGATGCTGTCAATGAAGAGTTATCTAAATTGAAAGAAGAAAATGCCGCATTGCAAAAAGTACTTGAAGGTAAATCAACTGAATTGGCACAAGCAATTAAAGATAAGAGTACTATTGATGACGAATTTGAAAAATCTAGTGAATCACATAAGAAGGAGTTGGCTGCTAAGAATAAAGAATTAGGATTATTACAAGAAACTCATAAGTCATTAACTGTTGAACATGGTTCTTTGACTACCAAACTTGTTGCTGCTGCTGCTTCATTGGCTGCTTTGGAAGGTACTCATAAATTATTATCTGATCAACATGATTCATTGAAACAAGCGAATGCTACTTCGTTGGCTGAACATCAACAACAATTAAAAGATAATGATGCTAAATTGGCTGAATTGGCAGATTCTATTAAGTCAAAGGAGAAAGAATTGGCTGATTCTCTCAACAAACACAAAGATTTGGAGCAGCTATTTAACTCAAAAGAATTGGAAAATAGCAAAGTACATTCTACTGAAATTGCTAAGTTGAATGGTGAAGTTGAAGAATTGACTGCGCTTAATAATTCCAAGGATAAAGAGCTTGGAGAGAAATTGAAAGAAATTGCTGCATTGACTGCCACTGCTGCTACACTTAAAGAACTTGAGGAAAAAATTGTTAAATTGACTCAAGAAAATGATGAGAAGTTTAAGAAATTGACAGCTTCCCATCAAGAGAAAATTAAAACAATTGAATCAGAATCAAGTAGCCTTAACACTGCAATTGCGGCAAAGGAAACTGAATTGAAGAAACTTGGTGATGAATTTACTCAATACAAGAAGTCAAGTGAAAGTTCTGCTAAGGATGCTATTTCTGAGAAAGAAGAAGAAATCAATAAATTGCGAGATGAAATTAATGAAAAAGAATTGAAACTTACTGCACTAAACAAAAATGTCACTGAACTTCAAAAAGAAATTATTGATTTCAAAGTTAAAGAATCAGAAATGTTGGATAATAGCAAAACTAATTTTGATGCTTTAAGTAAAGAAAAAGAATCTTTGCAAGTTGAATTGAAAGAATTAACTGAAGCAAATGAAACTTTGATTATTTCTAGTGATAAATTTGCTGAAGAAATCAAATCATTGAAATTAGAGAAATCTCAAGGAGCCACTAAACTTGCCGAAATTCTGGCTGCTTTGGCTGCAATAGAACTTGCTTATAACAAATTGTTTACTGAGAATAAATCATTACAAGATAAATATAGTATTTTGGATGGTAAATTGGCTCTGCAGGTTGATAAACAATTAGCTACCACTAAATCTCTTGAAACATTACAAGGTGAATATAGTTCGGTTCAAGATGACTTGAAGACTTCTAATAAAGAACTAGCTGATGTCAAACTTCAATTAGCCGCTGCTAATACTTCTAAAGAAAGCTTGTTGAAAGAAAAAGATGAGATAGCTAAAAAGAATGCCAAATTAGTTGCTGACAATAGTGCTGCTAACAATAAATTGAGTGAAGAAAATTCTGGTTTACTTGAAAAGATTACTGCATTCGGAGCAACAATTGCATTGTTGAAGAAAGAGAAGAGTGAATTGGCTAGTCATAATGAAGATTTAGATAAAAAATTGAAAACATCAAGCGATGATGTCGATGGCAAAGTTACTAATTTGACCAATGATAATAACGAATTGAAGAATAGCAATACTGAATTAATTGGTAAATTAGCTGAAGTAGATGCATTAGTGGCTTCACTTAAATCTGATCATACTGCTTTAGTTAAAGAGAAGAATGATTTGATTGCTAAGACTGATACTTTAACTTCACAGAATGAATCATTGACCAAAGATTTCAGTTCTTCAAAAGAAAGTTCGAAGAAAGAAGTTGCTGAAGTTGTTACTAAATTGTTGGCATTGGAAGGAGCCTATGAATTATTGAAGAAGTCTAACGATAAATTAACCAAGGATCGTAATGATATAATGTCAACTAAAGATAATGATTTACAAGCGGCTCTCAAGAAGAATTCAGATTTGGAAAATAGAGTTGCTTCGTTGACATCTCAGAGTTCCAAAGTTCAAGCTGATTATGATAAAATCTTTGAAGATTATAATAAATTGTTCGGTGATCATACTTCATTGAATGAAAGTAATAGACAATTGGATTCCAAGAATTCTGAACTCTCAAATAAAGTGAAAGAATTGGCTGCAGAAATTTTAACATTGAAAACTGCTAGCGAATTGGCTAACTCGAGCAACAAGAAAGAAGTTGAATTGGCAAATAATAAGAACAAGGAATTGGCTTTTCAAGTTGAAGAATTCAAAGCTAATAATGATGAATTGAAAGCTGATTTTGATAAACAAATTATAGAGTTACGGACTAAATTAGATGAATTAAAGACCAAGAATGTTCCTGAATTTGTTCCTGAATTAGTTGCTGATAAAGGTGTTGGTGTTAGCGCTAATGATGATGAATTTGTTGATGCTTCTGACATCCTCGAAGATGATGACAACTGTGATGAAGATTTCTTGAGATCAAAAGCCAATGACTTGAATTTGAAAGTTTTAACTAATGATGAATTTGATGCATTAACTTCATATACTGCCTTTTCGAAAACAGAATTTGAATCTTATGCTAAACAACAAAACTTGTTGGTTGTTCCAGAAAAATCATATGTTGCCACTAACATGTTTAAAGTCGCAGATGTTAATAACGTTTTTGTTGTTCCAAAGACTTATTATCATAAATTAGCAAAGAATGATGCATTGGCCTTGTATAAAGTCAGTGTTGAACAAATCGAAGAAGAAGCAATGAAGAGAGGATATCAATTAGTTTCTACCAAATTAGATGATGCCATAGAAGAAGAAGAAGAGGATACCACCCACATATTGGAAGATAAAGAAAACAGTTTCAAGCAGCCACCATCCGCTCCAGCAGTCGCGCATGAAACTAAACTGAATAGTAGAAAATCGATTAGATCATTTTTGGGTAGATCACCGTCGAAGAAGACCATTGGAGATGAATCAAGAATTGCTTCAATGCCACCACCAGCGAGAAAAGTTACTGCTAACATTTCAACGACCAACAGCAGAAACAATATGTTAAGTTCCCGATTAACTAACCGATCATTATCTATGATTTCAACCAGACCATCAACTACAGCCCGAAGTGTTACTGGACTTTCTCTCGCTACTGAAGCTTCATTAAGTGAACCAAATATTATTGGCGCGGTTACTCAAACCGTCATTGGGGAATTCTTGTATAAATATTACCGTCGTTTAGGTCCATTAAGTGTTATGTCTGAAATTCGACATGAGAGATTCTTCTGGGTTCATCCTTACACTTTAACATTGTATTGGTCAGAAGAGAATCCAGTGTTTGGTAATCCGAGTGATGACAAGACTAGAGCTGCAGCTATTGTGTCTGTCGAAAGTGTTGAAGATAATAATCCATTACCAGTTGGGTTGTATCATAAGAGCATTGTCATTCACTCTGCAGACAGAGACATTAAGATTACTTGTTCATCAAGATTGCGTCACAACATATGGTACAATTCATTGAGATACTTGATCCAAAGAAACGCTGAGGGATTGAATTTTGATTAATATAAAACTTTATATATCTTTTTTTTTACTTTTTATTTTTATTTTTGTCTAGATATTTGTTACTAATTTAATTAATTTTGTTTTGTAATTAGTTACCTGTAATCTGGGATGATACATTAATTGTTACATTAGATGATTTACAACTTAAGAGCCAAGACAATTTAAAGTATTTAAAGTCATCGATGATCCCAAAATAAATTTGAATTTGAATTTGTAAAAACTAAGAAAATGCTAGAGGCCAACATTACCCCTCGAGCACGAATCAGCATTTTAAACTCTCATAACAGTATTCCTAGCTCCTGTGAGTTCAAAATTCAAAAGCTCAAACCAGATTCATATCCTAAGAACCTTTCCACCATTAACAGTCGTGGGAAGCCACAAGTTGTTGGCGATTCAGAGAAAGATGAAACTGGTATTAGTATCTCACAATGGGGCAAGACACCACTGAGAATTATAAGTGAATCTGCTAGTCCACACAGGTCAGATTCTTCGTCTACTTTTTTGGTTTTCCTGACTCCTGAAAAGCCAATTGATACATCACAATTGAGGGCAGTGAAACAGGTGAGAAAAGTAGTCAGAAGAAAATCAAAATCGCGGACAGTTTCCAAAGATGTAGTGCTGAGGCAACAACTTCATTTTAAGTTAAGGAAGAATAATAAGAAGCAAAAGAAGTCATTGGTTGACTTATTCTCCAACGAGACAAAGCTTTTGATTATTACTTCAATTATCTCTGGTGCTTACGGGATATGTTCTAAAGCAATTGAATTTTACAGTAGATAAATTAAATATATGAATATGCGATTGTATGCATTGTAGTGCATATGACACACCATCTATGCGTATAGTAATTCTAGAAAATTCTAAGCGGACGAAGGTCGATATTTTTGTTTTAAGACAAAAAAAATCTTTCCATTACCAACAACAAAAAACAAAATCATTGCTATTATGTCCGCTGAAGAATTAAAGGCACTTGGTAACAAAGCATTTGCTGCTAAAGATTTCCAAGAAGCAATTACACAATTCACTAAAGCAATTGAAGTTTCCCCAACTCCAAATCATGTGTTATACTCTAATCGATCTGCCTCCTACACATCATTGAAAAAATACAACGAAGCTTTAGCTGATGCTAAGAAATGTGTGGAAATCAATCCAACTTGGGCTAAAGGTTATAACAGAGTTGCGGCTGCTGAGTATGGGTTGGGTAAGTATGATGATTCTGAATCTGCTTACAAGAAAGCATTAGAGCTTGATCCAAGTAATAAGATGGCAAACGATGGTTTAGCTGAAATTGAATCAGTTAAGGGTCAACAAGAATCTGCAGCTCCAAATTTCGGATTTGCTGATAAGTTTGCTGATCCAAACTTAGTTGCTAAATTGATGGCTAACCCTAAAACTGCTGAACTAATGAAAGATCCAGCTTTGGTTGCTAAAGTTAAACAATTACAAACCAATCCAACTGCTCTTGGTCCAGATATGTTTTCAGATCCAAGATTTTTAACTATTATGGGTACCGTATTGGGCATAGATATTGGTTCTTCACCTGGGGGTGCTGCTGCTCCAACTCAAGAGTCAAAACCAGAGACAAAATCAGAACCAAAACCGGAACCAAAGGTTAGTGAAACTGCTGACCCTGAAGTTTCTGTTCCTGAAGATGTTGAAATGAAAGAAGCAGGAGAAGAAGATTCAAAGGCAAAAGCTGATAAGATTAAAGCGGAAGCTAATAAATTGTATAAAGCAAGAAAATTTGATGAAGCAATTAAATTATATGATGAAGCTTTTGAAACTCATGAAGATATAACTTACTTGAACAATCGTGCAGCTGCAGAATTTGAAAAAGGTGAATATGAAACTGCAATTAAAACTTGTGAGTTAGCTGTTGAGAAAGGTAGAGAGATGAGAGCTGATTATAAAATTATTGCTAAATCATTTGCAAGAATTGGTTCCTCATACATCAAAATGGATGATCTAAAAGAAGCAATTCATTATTTTGATAAATCATTAACTGAGCATCGTACTGCCGATGTTTTAACTAAATTAAGAAATGCTGAAAAATTGTTGAAAAAGAAAGAAGCAGAGGAATACGTTGATCCAGAAAAAGCTGAAGCTGCCAGAGTTGAAGGTAAAGAATATTTCACTCAAGCAGATTGGCCAAATGCTGTTAAAGCATATAGTGAAATGATTAAAAGAGCACCAAGTGATCCAAGAGGTTATTCAAATAGAGCTGCAGCTTACACCAAATTAATGTCTTTTCCTGATGCTATCAAAGATTGCGATACTGCCATTGAAAAAGATAGCAACTTTTTGAGGGCTTATATTAGAAAAGCTACTGTTCAATTGGCAATTAAAGAATATAAAAAATGTATTGATACATTAGAATTAGCTAGGGCTGTTGACTCTAAGACTAATGGAGGCAAATCAGCTTATGAAATTAATCAATTGTATCAAAAGGCTAATTCGCAAAGATTCACCTCAATGGAAGGGGAAACTCCTGAGCAAACTATGGAAAGAGTTTCAAAAGATCCAGAAGTTGTTAGTATCTTACAAGATCCAGTGATGCAAAACATTTTACAACAGGCAAAGGAAAACCCAGCTGCTTTACAAGACCACATGAAGAACCCAGAGGTTTTCAAGAAAATTAATACTTTGATTGCTGCTGGTGTTATTAGAACTGGCTGATCTTTTTTCTTACATTTTATGTAAAGCTAATAATAAATAATAATTATTAATATACACGTAGTATGATTTATACGCTTTTAAGAAAAAATAGTAAAAAAATGAATCTAATAATATAATAATAATATAATAAAGACAAAGCCTATTATTTTTGGTGGCTCTTGGCAAAGAAAACATCTGGAGGAGTAACTGCCCCCAATGCACGAATAGCATTACGGTTAAGAATCTCCAACCCAATTTCATAACTAGCATTGACCCAACCAAACCCCTCGGTGGCAACCCCTTTGAAATCAGCACCTTGGTTTCCGTACTCAGCATCAACTCGATGCGGATCAGTAGTTTTGGTGACATCGTACTTTTCAACAACAATCCCATTGTAATCAACAAACGATTTCGTCATAATGTACATCCATCGATAAACCAATCTTCTCGCGTCATCACCGTAACCGTATCTGATCAATCCAATCCACGCTAAGATTTGTTGAGGAGCCCATCCATAAGGATAATCCCATTGACGGTTTGGTCTGTCGATATTGATATCCCCACGAGATTTTAAAGTCCCAGCAACTAAACCTCCCAATTCTTCAAATTTCTTCAAAGAATTCTTAACTAATTTCTCAGCTTGTTGCTCAGTGGCAACTCCTGACCACAATGGCCAAAATGTGGTAGCTGATTCATAATTATTTTGTTGCTTGTATTCAATATCCCAATCGAAAAACATAGATTGTTCTTCATTCCACAAGTATTTTGCAAATGCAGCTTTTCTCTTTTCAGCTTTAGAAAACCAACTTGAACTATGTTCAGTTCTATCGTCATTCAATTCAAATTCATTTTCAAAATATTTTTCGATGGTTTCAGCAATATCAATTTCATATTTGTACAATAATGAATTCAAATCAACAGTACACAATCTGGCAGCTTTACCATCCAATCTATATGAAGTATCATGACCAGATTCACGAACTGCTCTATCATTAGTGAAATATTCATCCAATTCTGGTTCACTAACTGCACATTCATTATACATTTGTTGGAATTTTTCAACAGTGACGTTATATTTTTCAGCGTATGGTTTTAATAACGCAGTGAAATGACTAGCTTCAGTCTCTGGTGGGATTCCGACACCATCTGGGTGATATGCGGATAATCCAGTGTACTCATCATATCTTGGAGATGCAGTCCAAACGGTTTCATATTCTTTAATAGCAGCAGTAAACGACCTTCTCAAAAAATCTTTTGCAAAAACTGGATTATCACCATTTTCAATCAATTTATTATAAACCTTCAATGCCATATCGGTCAAAAATGGTGGTTGAGATCGACACAAATAATATGATCGATTAGCATTCAAAATCTTGCCATAATATTTAATTTGAAAGATAAAATGTTCCACCATTCCTTTAGCTAAATCTACACGATTATCAATTAACAATCCAAGGGCCATCATGTACGAATCCCAACCATACAATTCATTGAATCTACCCCCTGGAACAACATAAGGAAAAGCTCTTAAAGTGCACTTAGGCTTTTTTTTAGAGGCAGCAATAGCTTCTTCTGAACGTTCATCGTAAGGATCAACTTCTTCTTCATCATAATTATTTGGAACTCTCTCCATAGCCAATGCCAACAAGCCAGGTTTATCATTAATTGATTGAACATACTCTGGGGTAATTTTTTCAGGCAATTTTTCAATTTTTAAATTCATTTCAGGATTCTTGGTCGCAATATCATTGAAAAATCCGTATTGATCTTCACATTGCGGTGGAACATACAATCTAGTACAATCAGATTTAATCTTGGTGTCATGAGCCATTTCAGCAACGTTACGACCATCTAATCGTCTGGTCAAAGAATTCCAAAATTGAGTAGAAATTAATCGTTTCAATCTTTTAACTGGATTTTCATTCAATCTAGCTTCATCTAAAATCATTTGATTTCTACCCATTCTTTTAGCAATAGTTAATTCTTGCAATAAATTTGATAAATAATAGGTACCTCTTATATCTTTTTGATTATAACCGTTTGAATTAGCCGTACCCAATTTTAAAACTTTCGGACCGGTGTCCTCAATTGTAATTTGATAATTCCTGTCAGTGTCTTCGTTTTTCAACAACGTTTCCAAAGTGGCATCAATGTCACTAATAAGAAATCTCTTTGATGAAAAAGTCATGTCATCTTCGGACGAACGTCTTTTAATTGGGAAGTTGTTGCCGCGGCTGTTGCTGTTGTTGACATTAATGTTGTTGCTTTCATTAGAAGATTCAACGATAGCATCATCAGCAGTGAAATTAATAAATGGAGTTCTGGGAAGTGAAGCACTGAAAGTTCGATTTCTAATTAGATTTGAATGTAATTTAGCCTTAGCAGGATCAGTTTTCGCACCATAATAAATCTCTGGGATTTCCAATGGATCCATCATATCGTCACTTCCTGAGGAAGTAGTTCTGTTATGTCTAACTGAATTAAGCATTGTTTGACTAGCCAGAAAAGAAGAAAGAACAAATTTTAACGGAAGAGCAGGCTTATTTAAAAAGAAAAAAAAGAAAAAAAAAATTAAAAAATGGGGTAAGCGGAAAATTCTCAAGCAGCAGCAGCAGCAGCAGCAGCAGCAGCAGGTGCGGGACCAGGAAGGGAAGGTCAATAAATCAATCTGACTAAACGAATTAAAAAAAGTGACAATCAATCGATGGATTAGCAACGGCTATTATTGAATTATAATTATTTACAATATAATATAATTTTTTTGGTTACGGAACGATGTATGGAGCTAAAACTAAAAAATGGGGCGGAAATTGCAACAACGAAACGAAACGTCTACTCTCTGATAACTAACTAGTGCACACGATATATAATTTATATAAAAATCATTATCGATGAATTAAATACAGAGATGGAGAGCAATTAAAACATGGGGGAAGGTTTCAGTGAATGAGAAACACCGAGAATCCAAGCGGAGCAAAAAACCCTGATATGATCCCTATTGAATATTGCTGTTGAGCAATATTGCTATAAATAAACAAATTAATACCACCTGTCAATCACTACAAGCTACGAGAATATTAGCCACTTCTGTTTCCTAATTGGGAAGTATGCGAGGGACAACACTGATGTTTGTGAATGCACATGAATGTCATCTGATGCTGCATTCTGCATTATTCAGCACGTGCTAAATACACCGCCACAAACCAGCAAGCCACATTATTATGGTTTCCAGTCACCGCCACAAACCATGTGATTGATGAATTTCCTGTTACGCAGCCCTGGAGGTTGTTGGCCCAGATATCAATTTCGTGCAGGCAGGCAGGTGCCTTACAATCGCCAAAATGCATGAGGATTTTTCAAGATCTGTTGTTGGCAGTTTTCCGTTTTTTTTTTTTCTTATAATTTTTTTTTTTTTTTTTCACATATGATGGGCAAAAACAATATTCATTCAGCATCCACCCTCACTCACCCTTCAACAGAGGAATAAATAAGCAAACAAAATAGAAGGTAATCTCATGGGTATTTTCATTGAAAATTTACAAAACTTGAAAAAATACAAGTATCAAGGTGAAGATAGATCTATTGTTACCAAATATTTCTTGAAACCTTATTGGTGGTCAAATTTTGTTAAGATTTTCCCATATTCTTTAGCTCCAAATGCAGTTACTTTATCGGGATTTGGATTCATTGTCGTTAATTTGTTAACTGCATTATATTATGATCCTCATTTTAATGACCCTAATGTGCCAGCTTGGTGTGATATCTCTTATGCTGTGGGGCTCTTTATGTATCAAACTTTTGATGCTTGTGATGGGATGCAAGCTAGAAAAACTGGTCAATCTGGTCCGTTGGGTGAATTATTCGATCATTGTGTTGATGCTTTAAATACTACATTATCATTGTTGATCTTTGCTTCGGCCACCAAGATGGGCTACGGTTGGATGTTTTTAATTGCTCAATTTGCCTGTTTGGCTAATTTTTATTTGAGTACTTGGGAAGAATATCATACTCATACATTGTTCTTATCAGAATTTTCTGGTCCTGTTGAAGGGATATTAATGATTGTTATATTGTACGTTGTTACTGCATTTGTTGGTAATGCAATTTGGTTAAAAACTTGGTTACTGTTTGATTTGGCTGAATTTCTACCAAATTCAATTTTGGATTTATTGTCTTACTTGGATTTAGTTAACCTTGACATTTCCAAAGAGGGAGTTTATTCTGCGATTGCTAAAGTTGATGCTTCTACTATTTATATCATTTTAGGTGCAGTTTCCTTGTATTTTAATATTATTTCTGCTTACAACAATGTTCAAAAACATTATGCTCAACAAGAAAAGAAAACCAAAAAAGAGAATACCAGTGAAGCAGTTAAAGGTTTGTATCCATTTGTTGTTTACTACGGTTTCATTGTGATTTTCACATTCCTAGCTTCGCCATATTTATTCACTAATACTTCTTCATTTCTACCATTTGTCTTGCAAATTGGTGTGTCTATGGCTTTCACCGTCGGAAGAATTATTATTTCTCATTTGACATTATCTGATTTCCCTCATAATTTACCAACTATTTATATTCCAATTGTTCAGATTGTTTTGTTTGGAACAGTTAAATTCTTAAATTACACTAGAATTCAACAAATTGCCTTGGATGTTGCAGTTAATAACATTGTTTGGCTTGGTTTTGGTACTAGTGTTGGAATCCATGGGTGTTTCATCACTGAAATTATTACTGAAATTAGTACCTTTTTAGACATTTGGGTTTTAACAATTAAGCACCCAAAGAAATTAGACTAAAAAAACATTCAAAAAGGATATAGTCTATATTCCACGTAATGTACTATATGATAAATTAAATTAAATTAAATTTTACATCTAAAGTAATTCGTGACAAAATCGCATTATATTTTATATACAAAAACTTTGTATTATTTACAAACCAAAAATTAGCTTAAGCAGCAGGAGTTCCTTCTGGTTTAGAATCAAAAGCATTTTCTGAACCTGGAGCCAAAACAGAAGCACTATCTTGTTGCATTTTCATTTCTTTTTCCATTTCAACCAATTGTTGTTCACTTAAAATTGCCAAAGATAAAGGCACCCCAAGCAATAATGCACTAGTACTCAAAATCCATAATAAACTACCAACTTTCAAAGTTCCTGCAGTAGCTAAATTACATAAAGACGATGTAGCATCACTGATTAATGATCTTTGAGATGGAGGAATTATATCTTTCAATGCAACAATTCTATCATAAACAGTCTCATCAGCAAAATCAGTTTCATCTTCATCTTCGGAATCTTCTTCAGATTCAGACTCAGTGATATCTTCGTAGTCTTCATCATTACCATTGGAGGTTCCAGTTTTTGGAACGTCTTCTCCCAAAGTAGTTTCGTCATCAATTTGAGTTAATTTTACCATCCTGAAATTATTATTTTGTTTTGTTACTCTTTGTCGTTGACTATACTTATTGACGATTGAAAGTTTTTTTTTTTTTTTTTGCCGGTGTGAAAAAAAATTGTATTGTGACTTGCACGTGTTAAATGCATAATGTTGCATGTCAAAATAAATGCAAAAAAGAAAATTTCTAAGCACATCTCCATAATAATAAATACTCAATAATTCATATCAGCCATTGACAAAGAATTACTGTGAAGAGAGTGACTGAGAAGTGAAAATGGCACAGTTGCCAGTTTATGATATTGTAGAATTTTTGGGTGATAACAATGAAGTTAAATCATCATTGATTACCCCAACATCTACTTTTGATTCAAGATTTCAAGAATTTCTAACAAATGCAGAAAACCGACCAAGTAAAAGCGAGAAATTGAAACAAATTAATGAGAAAAATGAGAAATATTTTAAGAATGACATTGGAGAAGTGCCCAACAAAGTAGAACTACGGAAGAAGAAGAAGAACAACAATAACCACAACAACAAGAGTGTCAAATTTGATGATGAGAATTTAGCAACTGTCAAAGAGATCAGCGACAACTACGATAATTTCTTGGATCAAGATTTTTCTAAACTTTCTTACGATGAATTTAAAAAAGGGTTTCTTGTAAGCGGAAAAGAAACTGATAAAATTGAGATCATACCGTTGTCGAAAGGGCAAACCAGTAGAAAAGGATTATATGATATATTAGCTGAAAAGAAGCAACAGAAAAAGAAGAGTTTGGAGCGACAGGAATCAATTAAGGCGACGAAAGTTCATGAATCATTGAGCCACAAATTGATTATTAAGAAATCACTTGACGGAGCATCTACCAAAAAGACTTTGAATTCATTATCTAGACCTAAAAAAGGAAAAGACAAGAATGGACAACCTACAAGTGCCACAACTATTAGTATTCCTAATAACAAACAAATATATTTAGAAAACTTGACTAATGATCAAATTGCAACAAAAGAAAGCGTTGAAAGTTCAGCGGGGTATGTTCAGGTTGACAGCCAAGAACCTGTTGCGGCTATAAAATTTAGCCGAGATGACGGATGTTTAAACAAGGAAAATAATCCAACTGGTGAGGAGATTGAAGAACATAACGTTAAAGAAACTGAATATCCTGTGGCTAAAGTTGATTATTACTCGCTTAATCAAGATTTAGATAAGATGGTGAATGCATATTCTATGGGACTTTACGATGACGACATTGAAATAGAGTATGATATGCCTAATTCAATTATTGAGAAAACTGAAGATTTGGAGAAGTACAATGAGCAGGTTTTATTGATCCAAGAAGAAATGAAACAAATGGAGGGGGAAGAGAAGTCAAAAGGAAATAAAGATGACAAACTGGCTACTGATGATGATGACAACAATAGCACTAGTGATAAGCAACGACCTATACTCAGTGATACTATTATTGAACGTCAATTTGAGGAATTTGAAGAGCAGCTCAACAGTTATCACATACAGGAGGATGACGAGAGTGAAAAGCACGATTACACTTTTGATAGTGATGTTATTAATCGAGAGATAGCGGAGACATATCAAAATCTACGACAATTATTGATCGGCCAAAGCTCTGGATTTGTGAAACGAGAAGAGGAAATTGAACCGATTGATAAATTTGGAAATCCAATCACTGTCAGTAGGTTCAAAGCCGCGCAACTTAATGCCATGACGGCTGGCGTCCTTCGCTTACAAGAGTAACATAAGGAAACTAAGAAAAAAATGATTGCATATAAGTTTTGCTCTGTGTTTTTGACAGCTATAGTTTTTCTTGAATGAATTAGGATCAATAAATATTGTCATAGAGGTTATGAGTACTAATTCGTAGAGAAATGAAGTTATTATAGTGCATGGCGAACAGTTGTTCGCGGAGATACTTCCTTTGGAGATGTGGAGTGATAGATTTCGGCAAGACAAAAATAAAATAATATGGATGATAGAGATCACGTTAAAATTCTGTGGAGTAAGAAGCATCCCGTACGATCGATGACTTTATTAATAAATCAAGATTGCAACAATAACAATAAAGAATTGAGGTTGTAACACAATAACAATAAAATGTCATTATTGCGGCTTTAGTACGTTGATAATCAAAATAATTCATGGCGAAGGGCACTAAGAAACGTCCCACTCCCTCCACCAGAAATATAAACACGCATCATGTGCCCCGCAGCAAGGGGCTGCAGTGCCGGCATAATGAGCAATTCGAATTCCACTTAGAATTGATTTATTGTTAAATTAATAAAAAATTTTTAGTTAAATTTAAATTATGTGGAGAAAACAATAGAAAAAAAATTTAGCCAGAGAGAAAAATTAACGAGAGAGAGGTGAAAATAAAATAAAAAAACATTCAAGCCGAATCAAACTAAAAAAAGTATCTTTCCAATCATATCTACAAGTTTTCTTTCTACATTTTATTCTTAAATTTTATTTTTTCTATATTTTATTTTCTTTAAAAATGGCCACTAATATCACTTTACTGAAGCCGCTCCTGTTCGTGTGCTCAACATGTGAGAAAAGTTTTACTCGAAAAGATTACTTGAATCGTCATGAATTAAATCACAACAAAATTAAACCTTTCAAATGTGATCAGTGTAACTTGTCATTCACCAGAAGTGATTTACTCTCAAAGCATTTCAAATCAAAATCTCATCAGAAAGTTAGGGATGAATTAACTGGGGCCCAACTAGCCAACAGTAAGTCGCTGCAAAAATATAAAGTAACGAAGCACTCCAACAATAATCATAATCAGAATAGCAGTAACTATAATAATAGCAATGAAAATCACAAGTCTTCTACAAACAAAAACAAATCATGGAATTTGGAAGTTTTCAATTTGTTGAACCATATGCTGAATGAGAAAATCCCAACACCCCCACATCAACCGGTGATCATTCTCCCTAATTCATCAGCCATCTCTCCGAACGGTAGTCATAATCTACACCCAGATACGAACGTCGATGGTCAAATAAAATTGGAAGTGCAGAGAAGCCATGGCAAACATGATAATAATATGCAGACTCAGACGATTTTAGAAACTTCACCAGAAATCACTGGTGGGTTCATCGATAATTTATTTTGGTTATTCGGCGATATGTCCCCGGATAGTGATAATGATGGCTATCAAACTACTATGAATTACTCTAGTTCTCCAGAACAATCAATAACTACTGCTTCTGTCAGTAGAGTTGGTTACATTCCTAGTTTTCTATGTGATATCTCTCCAGTAATGTATCAAAACTTGTATAATGAAAACACCAACATTCAAATCAGCAACAGCAAGATTAAAATGACAGAAACTACTAGGGCTAATATCTTGAGCATTTTCCCATCTTTAATTCAATTACAAAATATCACACTCGAAAGATTTGATGAGTACTTGGATTTATATTGGTTTAATTTCGCTCAAACTTTCCCGATTATTCATAGAGCAACTTTCAACCCGAACACAGTCAATATTTACTTGGTTATCAGTATAGTGGTTATTGGTATGGCCCATTCATTGGATAAATGGGAATATGAAACTTCTATAATTTTAAACAAAAAATATCGACGAGTGATTTACGATGTCATTGAAGAGAAAACTGAGTTACCATTGGAAATAATTCAAGCATTACTTCAGCATAATTTTTCTGCTAAAAATTTCGGAGATTTACAATTGAATAAAATTGCTCAAATTGATCATGGTGCTAACATTATGTATTTGAAATTCAGTGGGTTGTTAGATAATTTAAGTGAACCAATAGTTTATAAACCGAAGAATGCCACGATTGGAGAATTGACTAATCAATGGTATAATTGGATATATTATGAAACTTGTAAAAGGGCAGTGTTTTTTGAATTTATTTGTGATACTCAACACAATACATTCAGTAAATTAGAGTTGTTGTCAGCATTTGATGTGAAGTTGGAATTGCCTTGTACTGATGAGGTGTGGAATTGTGGCGACCCAATAAAATTCTTTGAAGAATACCAGAAACAGCCAAAAGGATTGACTATAAGGCCAAAATTGGAATCATTCATACCTCATCATAATCTTCATGATGACTTACAAATGAAGAATAGCAACCAACCGCATTTGCAATCAACAGTTAAAATGGTCAGTAAATGGCCGACATTCTTGTGGAGTTTGAAATCAATGATGAGTGAATACAAGGAGAATCAAAAAGAATACAGTATTGGTTGCTATTCCTTATTTTCGAGGTACATTATTTTACATGGACTACTAAGAATTTGTTGGGATATGCGTGGTCAAGGTTTGTTGGATTTAGGGATAGTCTCAAAGAAGAGATTGGGAGAATTTTTCAAAAAACTAGGAAGAGGTTTCTTGAATTGGAAAGGGTGTTTTGATCTTCATGTAAGACTATATGATGAGCAGATTAAAAATGATCGAAATTGTAATGGTGATAAAAGTATAATTGCTTTAAATGATTATGGCCCAACTAATGCATCATGGGCAAATATTAGTTTCTATTATACTGGATTATTCTGTCTTTATGCTGATATTTCAGTGATTAGGAAATTTGCAATTGAATACAAAACTTTCCATTTAACACAAAAGAGTCATTATAAGGACATTAAAGAAATGGAGTACGAGAGAAACACTTCATTGATTGAGCAATGGGCAAGATCGCTGAATGGTGAATTGGCTTTAATTGAAGCATGTAAATTTTTGAGATTAGTTTACGGTAATGAGGAAACTGTTAATACATTCTCTCATGTTCCTGGTACTACTTACGTTGCCGCTTTAATTATTTGGTGCTTTGAAATTAAAAGAGATTGTCCTAATATTGAAACTATCTTGAAAGCAAAAGAAGACAGCTATGATCATGAAATCAAATTAGATTCAAGTCAATATTTCACACAATTTGGAGAAATTGATTATTACAAGACAAGAAGCGATGCTGCCGAATATTTCTTGATGATTTTAGATTTGGAGAATAATCCAGGTAATAATGTTGAGTACGATGAATTTAAACAACGACAAATGAAAACAATTGGGGTCATTTGTTATGTTTTGCACTTATTACGAAATTGCAAATGGAGTTATTCAATTGACTT
Organism: Saccharomycopsis sp. KB-2023a; assembly: GCA_030450195.1. Lineage (NCBI taxonomy): Eukaryota > Fungi > Ascomycota > Saccharomycetes > Ascoideales > Saccharomycopsidaceae > Saccharomycopsis > Saccharomycopsis sp. KB-2023a. The sequence goes on along the minus strand of JASJSC010000015.1, from coordinate 210,007 downwards.
GGTTCAGAAATTGGAAAATGTAATTAGAACTTATGATAAATAGATAAATAAATATAACGAGTTTAATGAATTTTTTTTTATTTTTATATTATGCACACATTTCGTATTTTTCAATTTCTGCCACTTTTGCAGCTGATCCACTCTTCTCGTCAAATTCATAAGTAAGCCATTCTTTAGCTAATCTTCTAGCTAATTGTAATCCAATAACTCTTTCTCCCATACACAATATTTGACAATTATTACTCAAAATACTTCTTTCAACGCTAAATGAATCATGAGCAGTAACTGCTCTAATTCCTTTCACTTTATTGGCACTGATAGCCACACCTAATCCAGTCCCACAAATTAAGATCCCACGATCAGCTATACCTGATTTGATCAAATCAGCGGCACCGAAGGCTACTAATGGGTAAGCTTTGGTATTCCCATTAGAGTCAACACCAACGTCAATTACTGATAGAACGCTAGGATTATTTTCAAGGTCCTTTTTGATTTGTTCCTTATATTCGAATCCTGCTTGATCGCACCCAATGACAACAGTGTATTTTCCCATAATAAAAAAGATATTTTTAATTAGTAGCAAAAAGTACAATTTTTTTTTTAATTTATTGGGGATTTTGTTGTTTTAAATGAGGACCACCCCCCTCCACCAAATGTTTTCTGCATCCACCTTTTGATGTATGTTGACCACCTCCACCGTACATGACGTAAAAATTCATTAAAATCATTTACATCGAGTCAAATTCCGACAAGGAAATGTGATTAATAAGTTAATTTTTTTAGATAGCCGAGATAGAGAGTAAAGGCGTGTAGATTCTTTTCTTTTTTTTTTTTTTTTGTCGGCTGAAAAATTCGAGGAAGTAGTTGTGTTATGCAATTATTAATGCCAATTACTCGTTGGGTGGAGGTGGTGGAGAAAAATTAACCCCAGATTATATAAGTTAGGCGCTGCCCAAGAAAAAGATTAAACCTCAAATAAAAAAAAATTCAAAGCATTCAAAACAATGTCTAACAAGCATTTCTTGCCAAAAGATACAAGTAAGCTCGTTCCTTACTGCCTACGTGCAATCACCTACGAGTACGAGTATCTCTCCATCTTAGATAAGGAGAAAGTTGTGTTCAACAATGAATTCGATCCAGCTAAGGTTTGCTTGATTAGTGGTGGTGGATCAGGCCATGAACCGGGGTTTTATGGGTTAGTCGGTGATGGTATGCTCAGTGCTGTTGCCCACGGTGATGTGTTTGCTTCTCCCAACTACAAGAACGTCAAGGCAGCTGAAAAAGTTTGTCATGAATTGAAAGGCAAGATTGATGATAACAATTGGGGTGGATGTATTTTCATCTTGACGAACTATACTGGAGATAATTTATACTTTGGAATGGCCGCGCAAGATTTGATTGCGCGATACGGATCACTGAAGATTCGAATTCTCAGGGTCACTGATGATGTTGCAGTTACCAGACATGCTGGAAGTTTGGTGGGAAGAAGAACTCTTGCAGGGATCACAATTGTCTCTAAATTAGTTGGTGGTGCTTCTAAAGCTGGGTTTGACATTGAGACAGTTTTCAAGTTTGGTCAATCAGCGATTGATTCAATTGCATCAGTTAATGCAGGTCTTGATCATGTTCATATTTCCGGTCATGCCATGGACTCTGAGTTTGGCAAATTAGGGCCAAATCAAGTGGAGATTGGGTTAGGGATCCATAATGAACCGGGAGTTAAGAAATTAGATTACATTCCAAAGAATGAAGAATTAATCGATGGATTATTGAAAATGATCTTGGACGAACATGATAAAGAGAGAGGTTTTTTCAAATGGAATAAAAATGACAAGATCGTGTTGTTAATTAATAATCTTGGTGGGGTCCCTAAAATTGAAGAGAAAGTTATCTTATATAATACTTTGGAAATTTTGAAAGACAAATACGAGATTGTTCCGGTGAGAGTTTACACTGGTACTTTTATCACTTCATTCAATGGTCAAATTTTCACGATTTCACTTTTCAATGCAACTACTGCTGCCACCACTGAAATTTCTTTGGCTAAAGTCTTTGAATTCTTGGATGCTTACACTAATGCTGTGTGTTGGTCAAACACCAATTATAGAACTACTGAGCCGATTGCTAATAAGAGAATAATCACTAATTTCAGTCACTATGATGATGATAATGCTGCTTCCACTGAATTTTCAAATCGACTAATGGTTGATCCAATTAGATTGGAAAAGATCGTTAGAAATGCGGCAACAAATGTCATTAAAAAAGAGCCAGATTTAACTGAATGGGATACCAAGATGGGCGATGGTGATTGTGGTCATGGTTTAAAAGCTGGTGCCCAATTAGTGTTGGCAAAATTGGATAACGATAAGATAGCCACTTCAGGCAGTATCTTGAAAGTATTACATGCAATTCTTAACATTATCAAAGATGATATGGGTGGCACTTTAGGTGCTATAATTTTCATTTTCATGAAATCAGTTATTAATAAGACCGAAGAAATCCTTAATGAAACTCCAAATCAGCAACCATTAGATATTTGCGAAGTTTTCGCTAAATCCCTTGAGTTTGGGTTGGTTAATTTATATGATTATACTAAAGCTCGTGAGGGTCATCGAACTGTGATGGATGTTTTAATCCCATTTGTTAATAAATTTGTCGAAACTAAAGATATTAATATTGCTATTCAAACTGCTTTCACTGCTGCTGAAGCAACTAGAAAATTGAAACCCAAGTTGGGCAGAGCAACTTATGTTGGTGGGATTGACAATCAATCGGACTTCCCACCAGATCCTGGGGCATACGGGGTTTACGAAATAATTGCTGCCCTCAACAATTAGTTTGTTTTAAAACAATATACATTTCTTTTAATATTTCTTTTACAATAACTACAATAAATACAATGTAAGACAAAAATAATTGATTCTTCCGCAAAGAAAGGACTGCTAATTAGCAAACTTAAGCCCTCTCCGTTTGCAAAATGACTCTCCTCCAGCCCTCGGCTCCCGGAAGTATTCTTCCTGCGTGTCGCGGATGTTAAATGTGACTTAATGTCTCCACCGTGTTGTGCGTCCGCCCCCCACGTTTTGCCCCGCCTCCACCTGCACCTCAAAAAAAACCTTGTACTTAATTTGGACAACATCGGCTAACATTTTCGTTTTATACCATGCAACGCATGTCTAATAAACTGTCCCACCGTAACTAACAAAATATTCCGTATTAATCATTTTGGGAAGATAAAAATGTCAGGTCCTAAAACTTTCTTGAAAAAAAAAAAAAATAAAACCACACAAGTAAGTGATGAGCAACCCGTGTGATTGGAGCCTCCACCAGTGTATGCATTACCCCAGACAAAATAAATATCATCATGATCATCCCCACAATGTTCGATTTTTCTTTTTCGTTTTTCGTTTTTCGTTTTCATTATTCTTTTCGAATTAATTCCAATCGCTTTTTCAATATGCTTCCTGAGAAAAAACCTGGAGACGCCCCAGTGGTTTCTTACATCTCCGACGAATTCAGTGACGAATTACCACGTCCATACCCTGTCAAGAAACCAATAATGGATTTGTTGTCGTTGAAAGGAAAAGTCGCGGTTGTTACTGGAGCATATCAAGGGATTGGTTTAGCTGTTTGTCAAACATTCGCCGATGCTGGGGCTAGCTTAGCTCTCGTTGATTACCAAAACTCTACTAGCCAAGCCGAATCAATTGCCAAAGCTTACAATGTCAAAGCCCAAGCGTACCGATGTGATGTGTCAAATTCCAAGCAAGTTCAAGAAACAATCGATTCAATCGAAAAAGAATTTGGCACGGTTGATATCCTCGTGGCTAATGCTGGGATCGTCTGGAAAACAGGCGGAGTGATTGATCCAGTTAATGACGATGATGCCAATTGGCAAAGATTGATGGATATTAACTTGAATGGCGTATACTACTGTGCTAAATGTGTTGGAAGAATTTTTAAGAAACATGGTAAAGGTTCATTTATCGTCACTGCATCAATGTCAGCACATATCGCTAACGTGCCAATGAACTTGACTCCATACAACACCAGTAAAGCTGCAGTGAAACACTTGGCTAAATCATTGGCAATTGAATGGGCAGGGTTTGCTAGAGCTAACTCTGTTTCACCAGGTTATTGCGACACTGGTCTCAACGACCATTTGCCACGCGAAAGTAGAGGGAAAATGTGGTCCTTAGTGCCATTAGGAAGAGAAGCATTGCCCTGGGAAATTGCTACTCCTTACCTCTACCTTGCCAGTGACGCCGCTTCATATGTTACTGGTACTGACATCGTCGTCGACGGAGGATACACTGCTATCTAGATTTCCAATACATTCTATTACATTCCACATACTAGTAGCTTAATTGACTTTCTGTTTTTCCGCTTGAACTCAGCTTGCCATTTTCTGTGGAATATGTAGTAATTTAGCTAATATCTTAGTTACGATAATGACATAATATCTATCTAGATATCACACTACATAATTTTAGCAAAGCGAGGCAGCTTGCGCTAACAGTGAATGGCAGGGAAGCGCCAGCTACAAAATTCAATTTACAGCCATCGCGGCAAGTGCTTTTAATTTCATAACAAGATAAAAAAGCAATTCAATTAAACATAGAAATAAGATTAGTTTGAGTCCTTTTCAGAGGCGTGTTCAACCAAGATAGATTTCTCAATATCGTTGGCCTTAGGATCATTGTTACCGTTTCTTGGATGTTCGAAAGGTAATTCTTTAGCAATTCTCACCACATCCCAAGGAGTTCTAACGTTTGATAATTCAAAGATCTTGTCCATTTCTTCCAAGGTTCTACCTGAAGTTTCAGGGTATAGGAAGTAACATGTTGGGACCATAAGCAAATTAATCACAGCGAAAATAGTGTAAGTGTAAGGACCAATGTTTACAAAAGCAACTGGAGTAATCATAACCACCATGAAATTGAATGACCAATTAGCAGCGGTAGATAACCCATTAGCAGCGGCACGAATGTTCAATGGAGTGATTTCAGCAGGATAAAGCCAAGTCATACCTAACCAACCAATGGCGAAGAAAGTGTTGAAGACGAATAAGAAAACAGCAGCAGCGATACCAGCTTTGGAATCATTTTTATTGGATGGATCGGCAGCCCAAGTTGTACCAGTTAATACTGCCATGCTCATAGCTTGACCAGCAGCACCAAAGATCATTAATTTTCTTCTACCAATTTTTTCAATAGTGTAAAAAGCAATCCAAGAGACAATGAAATATTCCGTACCATTACAAGCAGCCAAAATTCTTGAATTTAAAGGTGACATATGGATATATTGTTGGAAAATTGTGCCAGCATAATAAGTGATTAAGTTAATACCAGTGATTTGTTGCTGAATTTGTGACCAAACTGCCAACATAACACGATGAAAATTCTTAGTGTCACCTTGAACAAACAAATCTTTAAGAGTCGCTTGTTTACCACCTTTCAATTCTTGTTCAAGAGCAAAGTTAATTTCATCAATTTCTTGTTTAACACTGGTGTCGTCTAATGGTTTATCATCAAGAGCAGCGATAACTCGTTGAGCTTCTTCCGCTTGACCATATTTCAATAACCATCTTGGGGATTCAGGTAATTGTAAAATGAAAGGTAAGATGAAAAGCGGGAATCCGATTTGGAAAGCCAATGGGAATCTCCACGAAACTGAAGAATTTTTAATAAAGAAGAAGCCAAAATCAACCCAATATGAGATACAAATCCCACCGGTAATCATAGCTCCTTGAACCATAACCAATCTTCCTCTAGCTTCTGGTTTAGCACATTCAGATTGCCACATTGGCACAGTTGAAGTATTCATACCATTACCAATACCGGTGACGATTCTTCCAACAATTAATTGACCAACGCTAAAACTAGAACTTTGAATAATTGCACCAATGATCATAATGATACAACCAATGAAAATAGTCTTCCGACGACCGATTTTGTCACCAATGTACATCGTCAGCAAAGCACCTGCAAGACAACCGATTTCGTAGACCGCAACAACAAAGCCTTGGAAGGTCGCATGCTTTGGGTTCTTCACGGTGTCAATTGATGGGAAAGTCGAACCAAAAGTTGGTAAAGTGAGCAAAGATCCCATAACACCTTGATCGTAACCAAAGAGTAAAAAGCCCATCCCAGCAATAAATGAAATAGCATGATGAAGTTTTGTACCTCGAAGTCCTAAGTAGTTATTTTTATTCATTTTAAGAAAAAGTGTAAAAAGTAGCTGATTATGTGGATGTTTTTTTTTATTTTCAGTTCAACCTGCCCAGGGAAATAAGGTCATATTTATATGCGAGAAATAGATATTTTAGAAGTTGCATTAAATATTACTTCATGATTAGATTTTCATTGTGATTGTTAGTTGTCATTTCCTCCACCATTAAAAATATTCAATATTTGCAGGATATATCCAGAACATGCATTAGTTGGCATAACACTGCAGCGGGACACTGTCACTTAGAAAAAAAGCTTTTTTGTTTCCAAAATAAATGCCCATCGCCTGATTTAGTTCTCGTTTCATTTTTTGTTTCTGTACTGGCAACGTAGCCCACTAGAGTAACGTTAAAGCACATATTTTAATAATTTTAGAAGCATTATTCCGGTTTATCTTTTGTAGTATTAAAAAAAAAAGAAAGGAAATGTATATTAACATCCAAAAAAGAAATCTTTTGCAGGAAAAATGGAATTTTAAAAGTATAATGGTCTACTCTCATCCTGTACCCCAGATATATGCCAACTAAAGCCTTGACTGGGGTTTAAATAATAATGACGTAATTGTTAATGTTAATCACAGTGGAGGTGATATGAACATTTAAACCCTCAGTGGATCAATTCAATCTACAACTATTCAATTATCGTCCACCAGAGAATACCGGTTACGGCCACCGAACTATGCATGAAATGCATAAAATAGTAACAAAGACAATAAATTAATCAAAGCCCTAATTTATATAGCCTTTTATGTTTTATTGATTTATTTATTTATTTTAGACATCAATGTCCTTTTTAACCATTGCGACGCAAATTGGATGATAATTCTTTTCAAAACGTTTAAATGTCTTGACTGCTAATTCACGGTCACAAGAGTTCAACAAGATAAAACCAGGTCTAACAAACTTCATTCTTCCAACAGTACCCAACCAATCTGCAAATGGTTGATAAACGCCAGTGACTTTCCCTCTTAATTGTAGTTTGAACCATCTAAATTTAACCTCAGCATTATTATTTTCATAGACTCTAGCATATTTCTCGCCAATAAATTTCAAACATTCTTGACCTTTAGCAGTGGTAAGCAAGTTGTGAGTTTCGTTTAGTGTAGATAATTTATCTAAAAATACAACTAATTGATTCGAGGAATACTTAGCAACATCATCATTACCGAATGATTTGGATAAATCTTCATTGATTTCCCCGTTCATATGAGCAAACCATTTACTTGCTAATGTTAAACACTGATTAACTAAAGTAGTGTCAAATTTAGGCTTTGGAGGTAATCCAGTTTTCAATAACCAAGTTTCATAGTCCACATTTAATAACTTTTCATAATTTTCTTTGTCGTTATGGTAATAAAATTCCAATAAAGTTTCAATAAATTGATAAGAGTCAAGAGATTTCTTATTGAACTTAGTGAAATAGTATTTAATAAAAGGATCAAACTTTCCAACACCACCTACGGTGATTTCCAAATGAAACAAGAAATTAAAACCTTTTTCATATGGGACAGTACTGAAAGCATCATCTGGGTCACTACCATCTTTCAAATTTTGAATTAATCTAGTGTATCTATCACTTTTCATTGCTTTAATACTTTCTTCTAAATCATTCCATCCAATAATTGCACTGAAATGTCTATAACTTTCGCCATGTAACCCAGCTAAAATTCTTCGTTCAAGGTAAACAGTCCAACCTTCATTAAGCCAAAAATGTTCCCATGAACCATTGGTCACCAAATTCCCAGAATATGAATGTGCCAATTCATGAGCAATAACGTCAATGTTTTCTCCGTCACCGCTAATAATAGTAGAATTAGCTAATGTTAATTGTGGGTTTTCCATCCCTCCATAAGGGAATGCCATTGGCGCAATCACAAAATCGTAATCGGTCCATTCGTATGGGTAAATCAATTTCTCCAAAATTTTCAAGAAATCTTCAACCACTTCATTTTTAAATTCATTGGCACATCTTTCAATGTTACAAGGCTCAGTGTAAATCAATGATCTTGGGCCAATTCGCTGGCTGGTAATATCACCACTAACTATAGCAAATAAATAAGATGGGATTGGCACTGGTTGAACAAAATAATAATGACCTGCGTCTGCATCAGCTTGCTTGGATTTATCAGTCAAAGCTGACACCAACGTCTTGTACGGTGATTTAACATGCACTTTATAAGGAGATTTAATCGAGGGAGTATCAAAACATGGGAATATACTTCTTGAATGAATAGGCTCTGATTGAGAGAATAAGTATTCATGTTGTTTACCATCGGTTTGTTCTTTATTTAAGAACTGTAATGCTGTAGTTTCTTGAGTAGTCTTGAAGAAAATTGTCAAATCAATGAATTGATTAATACTGAATTTCCCAGGAATAATTAAAGAACCTCCGAGGTTTGTAGTGGTATCGATTTTATAGTCTACTTTTTCTTTGTTTAACAAAATTTTTTGAACATCAATATGAGTAGAATCCAAGATAACTTTGTCAACTTCAGAGGATAACAGCTTCAATTTATAATTGACAAACCCATCGAGGATCTTTTCTTTGAACAAGATTTCAAAATCAAGAACAGTTTCAATAACTTCAAAGTCTCGATAATTAGAATTTGTGGAGTAATCCAATTCTGGTGAAACTTTTGGTCGAATCTTTTCCAAAACTGGTGGAAATTTTATTGAAGAAGTAGACATTACTCGATTGAAATTGAAAGTTTTCGTCAATTGAGTGAAGGATTTAAACATAAATATAGAATGAATCTTGTATGAAAAATTTTTCTTTTCTCTGTTTTTACGAGGGTTTTCAAAGTGCGGCACTGATTTCATCTCATCTCAATTCGGTAAAAGTTAAGGACCGCACATTGGAAAGGAATAGAGGGTATCAGCGCCCTCGATGTATCAGCATACATAAAGATGTCATCTTTTAAACCCAATAATAAATACATAAATACATAAATATATACAACTATGTATATAAGCAATTAAAAAAAAAAAAATTAGAGACCATGTCATCTCTTCTGTTGTTCTGGAGGAGATAACATAAAGCTAACATCAGTCTTACGACCCTTATCTCCATGTTCAGAATTATCAGATCCTGTCGATGATGGAGCTTGCTGCTGGTGTTGCTGCGGCTGTGGATGTGGCTGCGGCTGTCTCTGTTGATATTGAGCTGGTGGTGGCAAAATTGGTGGAGGGCCATACCTTGGAGGATATGGTGGTTGCTGGGGCTGTGGTGGTGGTGGTGGTGCTAGCGGGGGTGGATATATAGGTTGATGTTGTTGTTGATGTTGCGCTCGCGGTAGCAAAGGTTGAGGAATCTGCCTCTGTTTCCCTTGCTGGCTAAAACTTTCAGTGATAAACTGAGTAACTGGTATCTGCCTTATCTTAGAAGCGGCATTTTCTGATAAATTTCTTCGATGTCCATAATTTTTTCTTATTGGAGATTTTGCTTTAGTAATCCCACTTGGTGAATCTGTGTTTGAAGCATCTGATGATCTACGTTGTCTTTTCGACGATGATGATGATGACGATGACTCATCATTAGGTCCCTGCCAATTATGGAAAGTGTATTGAATGTTTTGAGGAATATTCACTTTAAATGATGGCTGCTGAGACCCAAACGATGATGAAGTAGATGAGGGTTTCACAATTCTAGTTGAAGGTGATGATTGCGTCAGTGAGAATCCTGTTGTTGGTGTTGCGTGCTGTTGTGGTTGCTGCTGCTGCTGTTCATAAGCTTTTAATTTTTCATGTATTTCTTTATTTAATGTTTGTAAATTCCCACTTGAATTAAAAATCACGGGGATATCATTTTTAGGAATCTTATAATTGATTGCCATATCTAATAATTCTATAGATTTATCCAAGCATTTCAATTTAAGTTCATCTTGTTTAGTCTTTTCTTTCTCAGCTTGTAATGAAATATATGATCTAAGTGCATCTTCCGAGAATTTCCATTTTGATATTGTTGAAAAGTCTAATTCCATCGGTTGCTGCCTTTCTTGAAATTTCTCTTTTATTGGAGTAGTACCAGTACTCGGCACTGCTTGGGCTAAATCTTGCATATTCAATCCACCATCATCCTCATTGCTACCACCAGGCAAGGTGGTGGGGGTGTTTGTAGATTCCGATGGTTCCAGTGATTTATTATCTCTTGTAGATTTCTGTCTTGAAATTTTCGAAGTCTTATTAAACATCTAAAAAAAATGTAATTATTCTCTTTTTTTCTCGTCGAGGAAAAAATCTGAGTTCAGATGTGTGATTCCAAAATTAAAAAAAAAACAAAATAAAATCAAAAAAAAAAAAAAAAAAAAAAAAACTTATTTAAGTTAACGAATGGATAAATAGAAATCGATTTGATATTGAAAATACATGGATAAACAAGATTAAATTTCGAATTGAATATAATAAGTTATCAACCAAAACAATATCCTATTGTTTCGATAACTTTGATGCTAACAATTATCTAAAAAAATGGTGCCTAAAAGAATGCAAGTTAAAAACAAATTAACAGAATCAAAAAAAAAAAAAAATTCGCTAAAAATACAAGGAAATGAAAATTAAATTGATTCTAATGTTATCTCTCTCTTGTGTTTTCAATGTTTTCAATGTATGAGAATTGATTTGTTGCTGCTGTTGTTGTTGCTGCTATTGCTGCCGATGTTGATGATGTCGATCGAGGAAAAGCAAATAATACAATTATTAGATTTGATTAATACCATAAAGGCAGGATCAAAAATTGGCCTTTGTTTGCAACAAAATTTTATAGAAATTGGATCAAGATCGTCAGGTTTTTCTGGGCGGCCTTACTGTCCAATTTATCCTTGAATATCTGGTTGATAGCAGTTTTTGTTCCTTCTGATTGGTAACGTATTAGATTCTTCTTTATCCTAAATCACAACGTTCCCTAAAGAAAAAAATTCTAAAAAAGGATGATGATAGCAATAATATTAAATTATTCCTTGAAATAAATAAGTCAACGACTAAAAAGAAAAGGGAAAAAGATAACAATATGAAAAGAAATGCGAGAAACAAGCAAAATGATAAAGAAAAGAAGAAATGAGAATGTAAAATAAAATAAAAAAAAGCAAGAAGGTTGTCTAAAAAAGTAGTGCAGATCCCCCAAACAAAGAAAAAAAAAAAAGAAAAGATGCAGGGAAAGGAAAATGGGCAAAAATAAAAGCAATAGTGGACAAGTTGAAGCAACAACCGAAAAAGAAAAAGAAAGTTAATTATAGTAGTGGTAATAAAGGGGCAAAATTCCAAGACAGTTTTATTTTCTTTATCGAAGGGATTACGATACGTTGCAGTGGGACCAAAATAATTTTTATAATTATTATTATTATTATTATTTATTATTATTTATTATTATTTATTATTATGCACCGGTATTAAAGGAGTATGTTACCAGTTGGTATTAAAGGAGTGGATTACGACATACCAGAAAAAAAAAATAAACTGCTAGACTCCTCTGGGTTAAAATTATAAGTTCTAATTCTATATATCAGAAATGAATCAGGGGATCAACGATTTTATTTTGTTTTGCTTGAATACTTTTTAAGCAAGCTTTCACACTAATTGTGAATAAAGTTTTGACTTAACAACCATATATTCCTTTTTTTTTTAATTACTTTCTGTTTATCAATTTCCTAAACTGAAAATGCTATATATCAATTCATTATTAAACTAAAATTAGATTTTATTAAAAAAGGACGAAGTAATTGTTTGAAATGCACTGATTTCTACCCGAGTCGTCAAATTTTGATTGCTTTTAAAGGTACATTGTATTGCTGCATAGATATACATTTACCCACAGTAAAGACCATATTTTCTATATACAACATCTGAACATCACAAATTCTAACATCCAAACATACAGCAGGGCTGAGTTAGACCTGTTTATATACTAACTCATAGTCAACAATAACCATATCAAATAATTTCATCCCTGGTTTAATATTAAATCCTTTAATCCCATCAATTTCATCATAATCAACAATAAATCTATTCTTGCCGTTGGTTGGCTTCTTCCAATTACTATAATCATCAAAAAAAGTTTCAAAGTATCCATTAAACCAAAATGAACAAAATGTTTCATTAATTAACGATAAAAATCTTTGGCCAGTTTTAATAGCAATTCTGATATCTGGCGACAACCCTTTTACTTCTCCATAATCAATCCACCTTTCGTCAACTTCAATAACAGCATCATTCTCATTATTATATTGATACTTGTTAACCATTTCATTGCCATCATAACAATAAACAGAAACTGCTAAATCATTATCATCATAGTATGGATTTATTAATCTAATCTTTTTAATATTGACTTTATACAGCCAGGTCTTGTAGTTTTTATTACCAACAATATCTAAATTCTTATTCCACTTATAGAAATATTCCAAATATCTCTTTTGAGATTTAATTGAAACCCCCTCAGAGAATTTCATTCTTTTGCCTGTATAATATTTATTAGCATCAATTGCTGTCATATTATATCTTTGAATTAAATAACTACAAGCAACAGTCCCACTTCTTCCTTTACCAGCTTTACAATGAATTAATACAACGTGATCATCATTGACCCCTAAATAATCATTAATTGATGTAATAATTTTAATTAATTGACCAAAACTTGGTGGTTGATGATCAGGAAATGGATAATGCTCAATATTACCAAATACTTGACAATCTTGATACTTGGATTCTTCCCATAGTAAATTATAAATCATCCAATTATTTGGGTACTTGTCATTAAGAAAATTCATTAAATCAGCAACAGAATTTTTGAATAGCCCATATGCACCACCACTAACCGGTTCAGAACAAACCATCAACCGCGGTGTGATGTAGCAAATATCTAACTTATTCTTACCCTTGGCTACTGTTTTCACCTCTGGTGATACTCGATATGGAATAAATCGTAATGATTTTAACACATGAACGAGGGTCATTATTTTCTCTTCTGTTAACCGGTGTGGAGACGAAGATTTTCATTTTCAAATCCTGCATTTTCATGTTGCGTTTGTGCATTGCACAAATAAGCTTACGACAACGAAAAATCCTAAACTTTTATTAAAATTCAAATTCATTTCTAAACTGATCCAATTCCATTCCTGGCTTCACTTTGTCCGCCAAATCTTCCCTATCCATGGCATAAAATGCTCTTTTCAAACTATCCAACAAACTATTATTTTCATTTGTACTCAAATCAAATAATTTACCATCCTTATAATCTTGGCCCTGGACACCATCAACTTTATGTAAACTTAACCCAGCAAGTAAATGTTGAGCAGCTTCTTTGTAACATCCAATACTCTGACAACTAACTCCTAAATTATAGCGAGCTCTGACAAAGCTAGGCTTCAATTGTAATGCTTTGTAATATGCTTCAATTGCTTCTTCAGATCGATTACTGTTTGCTAACGCGGCACCCAATCTATTCCATAAAATTTCATTATTTGGTTGAATGCTTAATGCAGTTTTAAAACAATCAATAGTCTTGGCGAAACTACCACATGCATAGAATAATACCCCTAATCCTAATTGTAAATCTGGATCAATAGCAGAATTTCTTTCAGTTCTAATAACATGTAAAAAAGTATCAATAAGTTGTTGGAATCTATTACTATACTCAAGATCAATTTGATCATTAGTATTCCAACCACTGAAAAATTCTTTTGAGTTAGGGTATTTCGTCAAAATCCAAGTTTTCAAATTATTTTGTGCAGAATTATCATAACACTCATTAATGAACCCAATTGATGAATTCATAAGCGCAGTTAAATTCGTTGGATCTAATTTTAATGCTTCATTGTAAGCGGTTATACTTGGAATTTCTTTTTCATTTGCTGATTGAACTTCGCCTAGTTTCAACCAAGCATCAACATGTTTTGGATTTTGTTGAACGGCAGCTTCAAATGCTAATGCAGCTTCAGACAATTTTGCGCCATTCTCCATTAATTGTAATCCAATCTCATATGGATTAGGTAAATCATTGAAAATGTTTCTTTCTTTCTCTTCAAATTTATAATTATCCATAATAACAACATTACCATCACTTAGATTACCAAAATTATAATATTCATTAGTGCCATCAATTAAATCATCCTGTACTGGAGATTTCATGTTATTCCATATCTCTTCAAACTCTTTATTGAAATCTTCACCTTGGTCAATGTTATGCTTCATTTCATCAATTTGATCTTCAACTTCTCTAACAACTTCTACTTGATTTTTTAATTCAACAATTTTCTCCTTGGATATTTGATCCTCGACGTCCTTGAAATGATCGTCCCAATTAATTTGTATAGTTTCTGTACCATGTTGGGTAGTTTGCTGCTGTGTATTGGCGCCCATCATCGACATCGATGACACAGACATCCCGCCATTCATCATCATCCTATTCATAAATCTAGGCTGGTAAGCCATCCCCGAATTATTCGCAGTGGACGAACTTGAAGCACCACCATCTAAATTACCCTGAGACATTCCTTGCGGGATACCTTGTCGCTGACTAAACTCTTGTGACCAATTATTAGGGCTCATTGATCTAGGCATCGATAAACTATTTTGAATGTGAGCCAACTCCTGATTAATAGGTTGCATGCTCATAAATTCTGACAGCTGTTGTTGCTGTTGGTGATTTAAAAACTGATTTAGTTGCCGGTTATCAATTTGATTTATTGATTTCTCTTGAACCATATGACGGGGTGCTCCAGTGGCTGCCAAACCATTACCATTTTGAGCAAGTGTTCGATTCAAAGAGTTGTCTGAATTTAATGAATGACCCGAGAACTGACTTAATGGGTTCTTTGAAGTTGAGCATTCAGAACCTGCAAATAATGACATCTTCGATTGTTCAATTATTGGCAAAAATTTAGGAAGTGGCGATTAATTTGTTGGAGTAGGATTCCCGATTGAAAATAAATCTCCAAATTTCGGAGCTTTGTCATGTGCGTTCTCCACCAATTGGAAATATTTGACTTATCCCGATTTACGGGAAACCGAGTCTAGGGAATCTCAACATCTACAGAATATCAAAAATCACATCTATTCTAATCATTCTATAGCTATTGGCTCTGCTGCTGATTGTTGGCTGTTGTTGTATTGTTGGAATTACGATGGCCCTTGGACTTTTCCGATTAGGCGGAAATAGCCGATCACGAAAGAGCCAAAGGATTGGCGTAATTCACGAATCTTAGCCATTAGCCGAAATCAGTATAAAATAACAATTATCACGATTAATTCTATCGATTTACAGTTGAATCAATCAAGATGTCCTTCAAAAGATTGATCAGATTCATAGCCACCGACAACCAAATCTATTTTGGTGATGCGATTTTACCATCGAGCCAGACTGATGCTAGATTTGCAAAAAAGGCTCATATTATCCTTGGAGATATCTTCAATGATTACATGATCACCCCTGAAGTGATAGGTATTAAGAAACTTCTTTCACCACTTTCCATTGATCAAGTCAAATCAATTCGTTTATTAGGGATGAATTATACCAAGCATGCTAAAGAATTGGGTAGTCCAATTCCTAAATATCCGGTGTTATTTTACAAGCCTAAGACTGCTTTGAATAATCCAACTGACCCAATTGTTGTTCCTAGATTCGCTCAAGTGTTAGACGACGAGGGTAAAGATGTCAGAGTTGATTATGAAACTGAATTAGTTGTTGTGATTGGTAAACCAGGCAAAGATATTCCAAAAGCTGAAGCATTGAATCATGTCTTGGGTTATGCTGTGGGTAACGATGTTTCTCAAAGAACCTGGCAAATCCCTAGAGGTGGATCACAATTTTCAACCGGGAAAATGTTTGATACTTGGGCACCAATTGGACCAGCTATTGTTTCCCCTCTGTTAATTCCTGATCCAAACAATTTGAAAATTGAAAGTATAATTGATGGTGAATTAAGACAATCTAGTTTCACTAATGATATGATCTTCAATGTTATTGATACCATCCATTATTTAAGTCAAGGAACAACATTACAACCTGGGGATTTAATCTTTACGGGGACACCAAGTGGTGTTGCAGCTGGAATGAAACTGCCAAAATGGTTGCAAAATTCTGAAAAAGTGATCTGTAAAATTGAAAATATTGGATCAATTGAAAATCAAGTAATCTTCGAAAAATACGGTTATAGAGATTTTAAATTATAAAATATTTACTTTTCTATATATACATGAGATCAGACAAAATCCAAAGCTTTTCTTCTGTAGGCATTACAATCTCTTAACCATTGCTTATATTCTTTCAAGGAAGTAATTTTTTCACCGTAGAAATCAGGCACTGGATTAGAGAAAGATTGTCTTGATGCATCAACTCTGTTTTTAATTATATGTTTTAAAAAAATTGAATTTTTCTGCTGATACAATTTAAGTAATGACCTATTTTTACTTTTAAAAATCGTTGATCCAACAAGTGGACCGCTCAAATAACCCAACGAACCTGATCCTGCCAAGGCTGCAACCGCCACTAAAATAGGATCAAACCCAAATAGCATAAGTGAAGAATCAAGTTCAACTTGAGAGATATAAGCCCATCCAAACATTGCTCCAATTAATGAAGTCCCTATAGATGAATATAAATTCAACTTTCTCTCTTGTTTTCTTAAATTCAAAAATTCATCCCAATTTAACTTGGTTGGAGGATTGGTACTGTTAAATCGAATACCAGGAACAAAGCATCTTCTTTTCACTCCATTAAGAATTGATCTTTGGAACATTATTATTGTTATTATTATTTTTTATTCAATACTATTAGGTTGTTTCAAGCTGTGGCTTATTATTTTGCTGTTACTGATTTTGAAAAAAAATCACCAGCGGGGATCGGGAGGGTGACCCCAATTCCCTATGTAGTGGATCCACCATGAATAAAATCCATAAATTAGGATAGTAGAATTAGAAACATCCATAATATGGTAATGTCTTAGATTAACTAGTATTATGAGAATACTTATGGATATATATATGGTTGAATAGACCCGTGGCATAGGGTCGATGTGATTCTAAACCATTCTATTCCAACTCTTTATCCAAATCGTTCCAACCTTTTTTCTACCAACACAGTTACGTTAATTATGTCCACTCCATCTACTCCAGATATGAGCAGTCAAGCTTCATTCAAGCAAATGAAAGCTTATGGTGTCAAATTAGAAAGAAAGACTCATGATGAATTAATGAAATTTCATGGATGTATCCAATCAGTCACTGCGCTTGCTACCGCTAATGAAGTTGCGGTGATTCATGGTATCAATAAGCTTCTTAATGAAAGAAAATCAGTGATTAGAGGATTAATTAGAATTAAGAGATTTCAAGAGGATGAAGTTGACGTTACAATTACTGCGAAAAGACATGCGCAATTGGAACATATGAAAGATGTGTTTAAACAAAATATGGAAGATTTTGAAAATTTTAAAAATCAGATCTTTGAAGAGAGAAGAAAAATCAGAAATGTCTTTCTTGATAACCATGATGACACTGATGTTGAAGATTTAGAAGAATCTGATTATTCAGACGTTGATAATTTGTTGTTGCATACGAAATTAAGTCATTACAGACAAGATAATGATAGTGAAATAACGTTTACCAACACTCCAAGATTGACTGATTATGATGAGAAGGGGAACTTTAAAAAGGCCACTACTACGAGAACCCCTCTAAATACAGTAAAGAATGCTATTACTCTTAGTCGATGGACTAAGAAACCAAGTACAAGATTCTTGTTGTCGTTTATTGGGGGTTTTATTACTCTTTTACTTATATTTGTTTTTTTTATGGGAGCAAGAATATAACTTGTGTCTTTATTGTAATTTATTTATATATTATAGGTTTTTCAGATACCCTTGATAGAATATAGAATGCCTTGGTTGATGATGAATTGTGTAGATGTCACTATTAGCAAGTCGCTTGATGTCGCGTTTAATGTTTACTGAACATCTTTACATCAACGATCAGCCGCGATGAACCAGATAAACCAGAACGGCGGATTACTGATTTATTTTTTTTTTTTGATTTCAATATATGTTCTTCTACTTAAAATCAATCAATTTCCAATATAGATAGATATAAATATCATCCAATCAATATGATGACGATAGTGGAACTATTATCGGCTATTGGGAAAATCTTAGGTAGTTTTGCTATAGTATTAGCAATATTACTTTACTCAATGTCAACGGTATTCCAAAGATTATTCTTTGTTCCTACATTACATTACAAGAAGAAGATAATACGCGCGATGAATGGTACCACGAAATTATCTAGAAAATCCCTAGGAATCAAATTAGGATCAATTAGACGACGATTGATATTGGGGTCAAGTAATCCAAGCTATTATTCAGTTACTGCCATTAATAAGGATGTCATTGAAATTAGTAACGACGACATTAAAGATGGCGAGAAATTTTTGGAAAAATCAAATCCGAAGCAAGTAGTTGATCCTACA
The DNA here is from genome assembly GCA_030450195.1 of Saccharomycopsis sp. KB-2023a. Classification (NCBI taxonomy): domain Eukaryota; kingdom Fungi; phylum Ascomycota; class Saccharomycetes; order Ascoideales; family Saccharomycopsidaceae; genus Saccharomycopsis; species Saccharomycopsis sp. KB-2023a. The sequence continues at coordinate 191,327 of JASJSC010000015.1, read as the reverse complement.
AGAAAGTTAATCTTTGGGTTTTTCCATCCTTATTGTAATGCTGGTGGTGGAGGTGAAAGAGTGTTGTGGCAAGCGGTTCATGCTACTTTGCAAGCATCAGATCGATTCATTGTCGCAATTTATACTGGTGATAGCGCGTCAAGTGATGAGATTTTAGCGCTGGTTTATAAAAGGTTCAATTTAAAATTAGAAGAGAAAAGAATCGTCTTTGTATACTTGGGAAAAAGATACCTTGTCGATGGGAAATATTGGTCAAATTGGACGTTGTTGGGCCAAGCAATTGGTTCTGTAGTGTTGGCATTTGAAGCAATTTATACATTACCTCCAGATGTATTTTTAGATACTATGGGATATCCATTTGCTTACCCATTAATTTATTATTTTTTGAAGATTCCAATTTTATCATACACCCATTTCCCAATTATCCAAAGAGAAATGTTGGGGAAATTAAGTAGTCAAATTGGTAAAAGTCTGGAATTGGTTAGCAAATTGAAATTAATGTTCAAGTATGCATATTGGAGAACATTTATTGTGTTTTATGCATTTATTGGATACTATGTTGATATTCCTTTGGTTAATGGTACCTGGACGTTTAATCATATGAATAGTATATGGTGGATGTTAGATGGGAATAATAAAGATGAAAATTCCGTGAAATTGAAAGTTTTGTATCCGCCATGTTCAACAGAAAATATTAAAATAGAAGAGAGCGAAGAATGGGATAGGGAAGAATCGTTTTTATGCTTGGCACAATTTCGACCGGAAAAAAGACACGATTTAATTATTAATGAATATGGCAAATTTTTAAGCAATCATCCGACAAACGCGAGCAAGCTAGTTCTCATTGGATCAACTAGAGGCGAAGAAGATATTAAATTTGTTGACGGGCTTCGAGAATTAGTTAAAAAATTGCAGATTGTTGATCACGTTCAATTTATCATTGATGCCCCATTTGCAACGGTACAAGACTATCTAGGAAAGTGCTCGTATGGGGTTAATGCGATGTGGAATGAACACTTTGGCATTGCAGTGGTTGAAACTATTGGAGCAGGGTTAATTTCAATTAGCCATGCAAGTGCCGGGCCATTATTGGATATTGCGGTCCCATGGGATACTGCAAAGAATGAGCAAGTTAATGAGTCAACTAAGGATACACGCACCGGGTTTTTCTTTAAGTCAATATTTGATCCGGATTATTATAAGCCAAAGGACGAGGATAAACTGTTCCCGGAGTTGAATCAAGTATTTGAAGAAGTAAGTTGCCTCAGTGCTGCAGAGAAAGCGGGAATATCCGCTAGGGGTGAGCAGTGTGTGAAGAGCAAATTTTCAAATGCGTCATTTGAAAATCAATGGGAGAAATATTTGGAAAAACTAGTTAAATATGATATTTATTTCAGAGAAAGAAAAGGCAGGGTGGAGCAGGTGTATTAATTTGAGCCAATCAGCATGTTTGTTTACATGTCTTTGGTGGATTTTGGTTCCCCCACCATCAAAAAATTTGATTAGATTAGCACAAAAAAACCCAACGAAAATTTAGCAGTGCGAGACGAGAAAAATTTGGTTCGGAGTTGGCTGGTGGACAGGAACATGCACGTGAATGCAGCAGTGGCATTGTATTTTCCAGCCGATGAATGAATGAATCACGACCACCCAGTAAACAAAAATTTTCTTCTATATAAAGATTCATTAATATAACTCTTTTTTTTATTTCCCTTGGTTTCCCCCTTCGTTTCCCTCTGTTTTATATATTGTTTATGAACCTTTGGTCACTAACTAAACCATCATTATCATCATCAAGATCGTTATCATATTCGTATTATCGCAAAATGTCATCAGCTAGTCAACGTTTAAACCAAATTAGTCGTATCTTAAACCCGCAACAATCGTCAAGCAAAACCAACAAATTAGTCTTGCCAGCTAAACCATATAAAGTTTGTGTTATTGGTTCCGGTAATTGGGGGACAACTATTGCAAAAGTTGTTGCTGAATCAACTTTGGAAAACCCAAAACTTTTTGCTCCGTCAGTCCACATGTGGGTATTTGAAGAAAAAATTAACGGGAAAAAATTGACGGAAATTATTAACGAACAACATGAAAATGTTAAATACTTACCAAATATTAAATTGCCAGCTAACGTTATTGCTGAGCCTTCGATTGTGAAAACCGTTGAAGGGGCTGACTTAATTGTTTTCAACATTCCTCACCAATTTTTGAAATCAGTATGCAAACAATTGAAAGGTCACGTCAAACCAACAACCAGGGCTATTTCATGCTTGAAAGGGTTAGATGTTACTCCTCAAGGTTGCAAATTATTGAGCAGCTATATTACTGAAAATTTGGGGATATATTGTGGGGCCCTCAGTGGTGCTAATTTGGCTCCAGAAGTCGCTAAACAAAATTGGTCAGAAACTACGGTTGCTTATAACGAACCGGCAGATTTCAGAGGTCCAGGTAATGACATTGACAAATTGGTTTTGAAAAAGCTTTTCCACCGACCTTATTTCCATGTTCGCGTCATTTCTGACGTTGCCGGTGTCTCACTTGCTGGTGCATTGAAGAATGTGGTTGCCATGGCTGCTGGTTTTGTCGAAGGTTTGGGCTGGGGTGATAATGCTAAGTCTGCAATTATGAGAATTGGATTATCAGAGATTATTAAATTTTCATTGCGTTATTTCCCAGATTCTGATCCACAAACTTTTACTGTGGAAAGTGCTGGTGTTGCTGATTTGATCACTACATGTTCAGGTGGTAGAAATGTCAGAGTTGGTAAATATATGGCAGAAACCGGTAAATCTGCACTTGAAGCTGAAAAGGAATTATTGAATGGCCAATCGTCTCAGGGGATCATTACCACTAAAGAAGTCCATGAATTATTGGCTAACGATAATGCAACTGCTGATTTCCCATTATTTGAAGCTACTTATCAAATTATTTATAATGGATTGCCAATGAAGCAATTACCACAATTAGTTGAGAAAGCGGGGGATAATTAAGGAAAATTCGTCAAGGCGACGCGACGCCCAGATATAGAAGAGAGACACAATTGCCATTTAAAGTGTTGTGTTAATTATTGGTGGTTTTTATTAGATTATATAGCATGGTGGGGCGAGCCGTTCGATTGCGGCAACTCCTTAATTACCGTCAATTTATTTGAAAAAACCTTTTTTTATTACTTAAATTGGAAAGATGCCGGTCAAGATATATGACTGGTAAGATTTCAATTTTTTTTTTTAATTCTTTTTTTTTTTTATTTTTCCTATATTAACAACAATGAGCAAATCACTCATTTATTTCTTGATAATTCTTTTTACTATTATTTTTTAATCCATATTCTTATTAATAAACAAATCGCGTAAAGATTTGCGAAAATATCAAGGGCTTTTTGTGTGCTCGTTGTAATTTCGGCTATCACCCACACGCTGCATGTTGGTAACCATTTGGTTCCCTAAATCTGAACCTTTCAAAGTTTTTTTCTTGATTTGATTTTGTTGGTCTCCCAGCGAAGGCAATGGTTAACAAAAACTACATCACCAAAATAATTACATTTTGTCTCGCGATGATTTTTTTATCGGAGAGATATCAATTGAACTAATGAACGATATGTGTTAATAAGGGGTACAATTCTGCATTTCCAATTGACGATCGATCAAAGTGAAGTGGAGTGGGAAAAAGTTGGTTGCCCCAATTCACGTACTTTGTGTGCATAGATATTCCCAAAGTACCTATATCAAAAGTTGCCTCATTTGAACACTTCCTGAACTTTACTGACTAGTCAATGTGCCACAAAACAATGTGATTGATCATATATTTATACGAGGGATTATGTCCACCCTTTTATAAAATAGACTTGAAATCACTTTTGTAATTGGTTATTTCAAATCAATAATAGCAGAGGCGGTGAATAATACCCAATTAACAATCATGGAAAGCCCATTATCTCCAGGAAGAGGCTCGAAACTCAGCTTCATCAAGACATTTACTGATTTATCCATTAATAAAAAGTCAAGAAAGTTTCTGACAACCAGCACAAACAGCTACGATTTATCGCCAAGAACAGTTATCTCCAAGCCTTTTTTGCAGCTCCCAGCAAATTTAGATATTCCTGGTAATAACACTGCCATTGATGACTCGCTTTCTAGTCCCCTAATCTTTGATCATCCAATCAAACGAGATTCTGGAAGTAGTGCGGATACTTCCTATTCAATTAGCACCAAGAATTCACCAACTAACAGGGTTCCAAGATCAAATCATTCAGTTATTGGGAAATATTGTGCAATTTGTGCTGACTTCTTCCAATTGGCCGCGACTTCAACTGATAAGATTTTATCATTAGAATGTTCTCATGATTGTCATTACAGTTGTTATTTGGCAATGATTGATAAATCAAATACAACAAACTTCCCAAATTGTTCGTATTGTAATCTCCCAGGGAAACCTTTAAACCCTCAAGATTTGGAAGATATTAATCAACTAGTGTTATCCGGTGGGTTCGATGAAGATTTAGCCTTAGATGAGATTCTTGAAGATGGTGACTCATTTTTCTTTGATGATACTCCAATTGCTACTTCAACTCCAACTGAACCAACTAGCATGCAGGGGGGAGCTGAGATTCAATGTCTTGCACAATATGATGAACAATATATTGATGAAACCATTACTCCAAAAATTAGATTAATACCAGAAACTTCGAAAGTTGTTATTGATCAAATCAATCAAAGTGTGGTGTTGCCATGTGGATTGAACATTCAAATGAGTGACTTTCCAATCAATAACAGTGACAAGACTAATGAAGAGATCGACTTGGACGAGCTCAATCGTCAAGAAATTTCAAAGTATATCGTTAGTGAACTCTCAAAGATGGAAAATTTTGATGTGCTCAATATTGCCAACGATGAAGTTCTTGTTATGTTTGATTTTTTACAGGTTGAAACTAACCCAGATAATTGGGAATCTTATTATTGTTATTTATTTGAATCAAAGCTTGTTCTTGTCCAAGACAATGCTATTGCGGGGATGATAAAGTACAAAGAAGATTTAGCTTCAATCATTGAAATCAATCATACTACGATTGCATTAAATTTATCGTCGATAAGCATTCCAACATTGAAACTTCGATCAATTAAACCGATAATAACTAAATGGAAAAATCATTTGTTGAGATGTCAGTCATTTGCCAACTGTTCTCCACTACCTCTGCTTATTCAAATGTCTGGTAGTGCTTGGAATGTCTTGGATAAAGACTTGATCCCAGAAGACGTGAAACATATGGATGAATTATTAAACAATAACATGGAATTACCTATCCCATTACTTAAACGACTCATACCTGATCCGGTGCCATTTCCTATTCGAATGATTCTTGGGATATCATTAATCAATAATCTGGGTTTAACTAATGAAGAATATCAACGGATACTCAAGGAAAAAATCAATGATATTCTTGATCAACTCAACCCTGATGTTGATCAATTGGGATTAGTTTACATTCATAAAGTCTCTGGCGATGTGAGGACTGAAATGGAATTTGTCAAAGCTTCAAGTTTCTTAACTGGGATCACCAACAAAGAATCAATGGTGAACCAATGGGAATATCTTAACGTTTACGAAAAAGATTCTGATTTTGAGATCAATAATTTAGAACAGATGGTCTTGTATTTGGAAGGTGCCGAAAGATTAATAGAATTTTGGGGTGATTGTGAAGGTAATCAGAAATTTATTAAAAAGATGGTTTTACTTAATGATTCTTGTGTGGTTAAAGAAAACGCTGATAGCTTCTTGGATAAATTACTTCAAAATAAGTTGGAAAGATTACTTACCAAGATCATAACCGAGTTTCATTTCACATTCAATTTATACTTGGTTAATGAGAATTTCGATGAGTATTATCTTGGATTACTTGAATCAATTATCAATTATAATAATTATACATTTGGATCTACTTTTATGAGATTATCAAGTTTGGAGAATCTAAACTTTGTTGAATTGGTTAGTCAATGGAGGAAGATAATAACACCATGGGTTAAGGTTAAATTAAGTTCATTGAAATTAGAAAATGTTGCGATTTCTACAAACGATTTAGTCAAAGATGCTTTGAAAAATCATGATATTGACAATGGTAAATATTTTACTACTGGCTTACCATTACCTGAATTAGAAATTTACATTAATGACATTTATCCTGGTTATTCTAAGACATTAATGATCAATGTTGAATTAAAAATAACGAGGAAATTCAAACAAATATTGGACTATTCTAACAAATCAATGACCCCCAACCATTACCCTTCACTTATTCAATACAATTCTCAATTACCCAACGGGAAAACCACATCTAATGATTTGAACATTGAACTTGAATTTGCTATGAGATGTAATTCTCAAATAAGTCTTCAAGCCTCGCCAGGCCACATTGACTCTCAACGATCACTGGCGGTTGAATTCGAGTTACCAATATTAGCAAAACCAATGATAAACATGAGGGATATCATTTTTGCCAAACGAGAAGTGGAAATAACTGTAGTTGAGTGTCTTTTTCAAACTGCTGCTACGCCCAATAACTCTCAAGAATCAATAAATCAATTAATTAATACAATTTATGCAATAACTAAAAATTGCCATTTGACGTTTAGTTCAGTAAAGGATTTCACGATTGAAGGCGATTTGCAAAATTCAACCCAGGGATATGTAGATTATTTAAGTATGGTGTTGAATGGGATTAGTTTGCTTTACTGTGAAGATCAAGACGATGCTATAAAATCAAGCTATGAATTAATTTTTTCTCTATGTTTCCAATAAAAGAATATACATGACGTCTTTTCTAATTATACAATGTAGTTAAAATAGATGTCGTGTTTGTTTCTCTTACGCAGCAAATTCTGTTTTTGTAAAAATGTCTATTTAAATGGGGCCAATCCCCTAGAAAATCAAATATCCCTATCCCATAAAATTTTAATCCTATAAATATTATAAATAATGACAGAACCAAACCCAGAATATATGTTGTCATAGCTGCTACCTTTTCATTTTTTTGATTTACTTCTTTTATGACCACGTTCTCCTAACCCGAAAACCCCTTAATGCAGATCCATCAATTATAAAACAATTTCAACAACACCTTTCTCTTCACTAGTGGTGATAAAACTTGATCTTGTCCCTTCTTTGACTGGTAATTTCACAGCTTCAATGCCGCCTGGGTAAATATGGGCGTACCTGCATTGGCTTATATCCAAGTATTTCAATGGACAAACCCCAGAAAGCAAGATATCAACCCCAGCTCTGGTCACCCCTATACAACCTCTTATAATCAATTCTTTTAAGCACATTAGAGAGAGTGATAATGACAAGAGTGAGTTATCAGAAACTGCATTTCCACAGAATGAAACATTCAAGTTGACTAAATAGCGGCAACCTAGCCTCAAAATATCAAGGGAATTATCATCCAAGGCACAACAAAATGATAAATCTAAAGTTTCTAACCTGCTTGCACTACTAGCGATTGCACTGATTGTCTGTTGAGTGAGAAATGTACAATCCGAAAGAATCAAAGTTTTAAGCATTGGGAATCCCTTGTATACCCAGTTGGAAAATCCATCATCGGTTATCGTAGTACATCTTCTCAAATTTAAATATTCTAACCGATCACTCATATAATTTGAAATATAATACATTGCCTTGTCAGTTAAATACTTGCAGTAACTTAAATTCAATCGTTTCAAATTCATACACCCGACATTCATCCCCTGATCTAATTGGAAATCAAACTTACTAGAGTCAATCACTCCAGCCCCTTCATTATCGTCCTTCCACGGTGATGCCCCAATAAGTCGCTCTAATACCTCATCACGTACCTTTTTACAATTGGATAAATCAATTTCTTCTAACTGTTTCCCAACACTGGGGACAGTGACATCCATAATTGACATTGCACTAACATGCCACACTGATTTCATTCGTAGCACCTTCAAACTACCATTGATTCCAATTTCATTGATTAAATAACTGAAACCTTTATCAGTGATATGGAAACAATTAGAAATATCCAACACTTTAACTCTTGGTCCAACAAAATCTGCAATTGAAATTAATATGTTGTCAGTGATCTCATTGTTATATATTGATAAATCTAAAGTTTCAAATAAGTCTGATGTGAAATACAAGATTTGTCTCCAACGCTGACAAACTCTTTTAATTCTCATTAACGATTTCAAATCAAGGAATCTAAAAACGTTAACAAGAACATCATCAGTTAGTTTTGGCGCATAGCTAAGTAATGAAGATCTTCTTTTTTCACCAACTAACGAGGAATATTTCAATCTCTTTTGATGTGAAATGTATTGGAATGGTGTTTGTCTTGGAGCAACTGATTGCCCAGGAAAATTATGGATTGATGGGATTATCGGATTGAGGGAAGGTAATGATAAACTAACAGTTTCTCCAAGTCTTGGGGATTTCCTGCTGGCTGATAATTCGATGGCTGATCTTCTTCGTTTACGTAACTCAGCATTTCTACCAGGAACGGCCACTGATGCCCGCGATGATATAATTGTAGTTGCCACTGATGATCTTCTCTTTTTCATTGAAAACTCACAAGAACTACTTCTAGCTGATTGATCACTGTTGCTGGTTGTTCTATTATGTGCGCCATAAACACTATTGTCACTTAAAAAATTTTCATTCCATTTAATCCCACCTCCTTGCGTAGGTCCATTGAATGTAACGGGACTAATCATTGATGAAGTTGCCACGCCGATATTGTTGCTATTATTATTATTCACTCTCTCCGTCTGATTCTCATCAATTCTTTTATAGGCAACTTTTCGAAATTCATCAAATAACGCAGGATAATTCCCACATAAAGTCTCCAATTTATCAAATGAAAAAACAAGTAATACAACCTCAGAAATTGCTCGAATATGAGCGGATCTAACATCCAGTTTCTCTTCTTCAAAATTATGCTGCTTGTTTTTTTGATTTCTCTTGCTGATGACATGTTGGGTGAATGCCATTTCCCCAAAATAGTCATATTTGCCCAATTTTGCCAAAATTTTTTCAAATGTTGTTCCCTGCAATTCACTTCTTTGGAAATAAATTTCAATAGAATCCAATACCTCTACTTCTCCCTGAAGAATGAAATAAATACCGCGACCTATCTCACCTTTATAAAAAATATATTCTTTTGGTAGTTTCCGTACAATATCACAACAACCAGCAAAATCATATAATACATTAAAAGGTATTACATCAATTAAATTTAATTTCTCCGCAAATTTCTCAGTGGCAATAACTAAATCAATTGATGATGTTGATTTTTGTTGCTGGTTATCAATAACACTTCGGAAATTACTAATCATCAATTTTGGATCACTAACATTGATACCATCGTTAGTGTTTAAAATATTTGGTAAAATAATCGACTTCTTTCTTTCTCTTTCACTATCAAAAGTGTTCTCCTCGGTGGATTCTAAAGTTTCATTGCTATCACTTATTGTAATTTTTTTACCAAAACTTTTCCTATCTTGCATAGATAAACGATTTTGAGCTTCATCTCTAATTCTTCTCTCTATTGTCGGATAATCAGGTAAGAAGGAATCCAAAATTTCTTTTGTTAAAATTGCCAGTAATGTCTTTGTTTTACTTATCACAGTTGCAGTTCTTGGTCTTGAATATAATACTCCAATTTCTCCAAAATATGATCCACTGTTTAATTCAGCGTGAACAGTTTCACCATCAGGACTAGTAACTGCAACAGTTCCTTTTAGCAATACATAGAATGATTTGCTTGGTTCACCATATCTCAAAATATATTCTTGAGGATGGTGAATAACTAAATTTAAGTTAGCAATAATTGAGCTATAGAAAGCCTTTGGTGCCCCTTGGAATAATGAAAAATTTTGCAATGTCTCGGAGAGATTGTTTACCACAGTCAGATTCTCATCATTTTCAAACTCTGAAAGATTATCTGAATCGTCGTGGTAGTCCTGATCTTCACCTGATATGCCCGCAATATTGCTATTATTACTCTTACTGCAAAGAATTGGGTCTCGACATTCAAGATCGCTTGGGCTAGGGTACTTGTTGTTTTCTATAGTTGCTCCTTCTCCTGGCTTAATTGCTGTAGTAGTGGGGAATTGACAATTATCCCAATTCGTTTCATTGGCCTCAGGTTTGATTTTATTTTTCAAATATTTGTTGCAATGCCTTAGATTATCGGTCGCCAAGGGTGAGTGTCTAGCAGGTACAAAGGATTTACCAGATTTCATATACATGGCAATCTACTCCAAGAATTGAATAATTGAAAAATGAAATTGTTTTGAGCCAGATTTTAAATGATATCTTTTTTAAATTGATTGATAGGAAGGCGATGATTATTTTTTTCGTATTTCAAACTTTTCTTTTTTTCTGTTTTTTTCTTCTTCTGCTTCTCTGTGGGTGCCAAAAAGGTACGTTCTTTCTCTTGTATAGAAGAAAATTTTTGCTTTTTCTTTTATAAATTTAAATTACTTCTAAATTTAATGTGACATGAAATTCATCTAACTTCACTTTAGATGTAACTACTCGATGAATAACAAAACATGAATATTTTCAATATCTATATATATAAAGTATTTACAGTGCCTAACGGGGAAAGAAAATATTAGACCCAATAATCTGATGCGTCGGCCTCGAGCTCAACTTTTTCGCTGGTGGGCCTCACTTTATTGAGGATTTAATTTCAAATGGTGTGTTTTTTTGGTCTCAATAGTGTCGCACGCTAATGTATAAACCAATACTTAAATCTCTGAAATAATTTCAGCGAAAAAATTCCAGAACTAGTCATGGTGACACCCCATTGTTCACGCAGAATGATCAATATTTTCTAAGACCTACATGGCCCCCATTGTTATTGGCCACTGATTATTATTTTCTTGTAGTTTTATCAAGATGATGCTCTTTAATAAAGAAATTACAAGAGACACCCAAAACACAAGTAATTAAGGCAAACAATAAAGCACTATGACAACCCTTATCATAGGCATCAATAATGGCTTGCTTGCAAAACAATGGTGCTTTTTCATGAGCGTAGTTTGCATTTTCCAAGGCTTTTGCAATAATTTCTTTAATTTCCTGTTTAGTAAATTCTGGAGGAATTTTATCACCAAGCTCTGCAAAATTGATAGCTAAATGCTTAACTAAACTATTTTGAAAACATGCAGTAGCAATTGAAACTCCCAAAGTACAACCAGTTGATCTAAATCCATACTGAATCGATGTAGTTAACGCTTGTTCAGCGTGACTAACTGATGAAATCATAGCTACTAAAGAAACAGTCAACATCGATGCACTACCAACTCCTGGTAAAAATAGAACTAACAATTCATAAACATCCAGTGAGTCAACATTAAGTTTATAAATTTGAAATAATCCAATAACTGTCGCCACACCGGAAATGATAGCTAATTTATAATATTTCCCAGCTGATTTCATATAAATACCAGCAAACACTGAACCAAAACTAATCCCCAAGAAATTCGACACCAATCTCAATCCAGATTCAGTTGGTGATAAATTTTTAACTGACTGCCAATAAAATGGCGCAAAATAAATATATGATAACATTGTCATTGACATAAACCAGCAATTAAGTGATGAAAAGATAACAGTTTGTTGTTTTAATAAATAAACTGGAATCACCGGTTCCTTCGCGAGTAATAATTCATAAAAATAAAATCCAATTAATCCGACAATACTAGCCACCACTAAACCAATAAATTCTTTACTACTATAGGCAATGACATCTCCACCAACGCTAGCAGCAATCATAAATAACATCAATGAACAAACTAATACAATTGATCCAACGTAATCAATTTTTTTAAGTTTCCCAGTAATATCATCACCCTTAACTCCTAAACCTGGTGAATTTTCTGGCAAATTTAAAAAAATCGCAATACATCCACCAGCAAATAAACAAATTGGAATTTGTACAATAAAGGCCATTCTCCAACCAAAATACTTTTGGAAGATACCAGCAACGATCCCACCACTGGCAGCTCCTAATCCATAAAAAATGTTCCCAAATCCTTGATATATCCCTCGTTGCCTTAAAGGGATTATATCTGACATTGTTATTGTGCCCAAAGTGTTAAACCCCCCACCTCCAATACCTGCAACGAATCTTCCAACAACTAAAATCCAGAACGATTCGGTTAATCCAGTGAGTAAACAACCAATTATAAACATTCCGCTGCATATTAGAAACAACAGTTTTCTGCCGAAAATATCAGATAACTTACCAAATAATGGTTGGAACGCAGCACATGATAATAAGTATGAACTTGCAATCCACGAAACTTGTTGTAACGCGTTAAGTTCACTAGCAATCACAGTCAATAATGTGGCAACAATCGTAGTATCTAAAGCTCCAAGGAAAATTGATATATAAATAGATAAACAAATGATTTTAATTCGAGATGTTGTCAAGGCAGGTTCATCTTGACTCGCAGATCTTGCTTCTTCTATAGATCCATAGTTTTGTTGGTCCTCCCAATTAGGATCATGAGACAATTCGTTAGCTATAAGTCCTGCCGATTCCGTTGATGGGTCAATAATATCTTGATTCATTAATTTATATCAATTGGCAGTTAATAAGTATACAATACCCATTTATTTATTTGTATAGTGATTGGTATTTTATGCGATGGCATATACCTGGTGTATAGATGTTTCAAGGATACTGCAAAATAACCCGTACTGCAACTGCAACGTAATTTATAAAAAAGAAAAATTAAATACATGTAACTCATTGGATAAACTGAGGATATATACTATAGCATATGGAAAAAAAATGGATCTCCTCAAAGAAGGAATGAAAAACATTAGTTTGTACGAAGTCAAGAAACAGGTTCGTAAAGCGCAAAATGTTGTCTTGAATTATAGTGAAATGGAAGGCAAAGTGAGAGAGGCTACTAATAATGAACCATGGGGGACAAGTAGCAAAAAAATGGCAGAAATTGCAGCTGGAACTTATAATTATCGAGAAAGAGAAGAAATTTGTGGGATGATTTTCCGAAGATTTACTGAAAAGGCTGCTAATGAATGGAGACAAATCTATAAAGCTTTGATATTGTTGGAATATTTGATTAAGCATGGATCTGAAAGATTTGTTGACGATGCTAGAGCTAATATGAGTTTAATTTCAATGCTAAAATCGTTCCATTATATCGATTCTCAAGGTAGAGATCAAGGGATTAATATTAGAAATCGATCAAAATTATTGTTGAATTTATTGAACGATGAAGGTAAAATTCGTGCTGAACGGAAAAAGGCAAGAGAAAATGCAAAGAAATTTGGTGGAGTGGCCGGTGGAGCTGCACCATTTGGTGGCAGAAATAGATTTGGTGGATTTGATAATGACGAGGGCTATGATTCACCTGGGTTTGGTGGTGGTGCTAGTGAAATTTATGGTGACGGGGGAGTTTATGGGAATCGATTTGAGGAGCCAAGTGGTGCTAGCAATGACAATGAATTTGAAGAATACGATACGGGATCTTCTCAGCAACAAGCACCACCAAAGAGTAGAATAGTTAGAAACAGAAACAATAGCACCACAAAGAAGCCAACTGTTGCTGCCCCAACTCCAAGCAAAGATCTATTTTCATTTGATGATGATGAAGCAAGTGTACCAACAGCAACAACTAGCCAAAAGCAAACAGTGAATAATAACAACGATGACGATGAAGATGATTTTGATGATTTCCAGAGCGCGGTTCCAACGACCAACAATCAAAGTCAGCCACAGCCAAGTGCTACTATTGATTTATTGGGAGGATTAATGAATACAGCACCAGCTACCACCAAAACTGCCAGTGCTCCATCATACACCCCATCATACACCTCATCATATGCCCCATCATACAATACTTCGTCGTCAGCTACTCCAGCAATTGCCACTGTTCAACCTGCGAATGACGCATTCAGTCTGTTGTTCTCTCTGGCCAAAACGAACGCTCATAAACCAACCATAACCACAACCACAGCAAGTACCAGCCAACAAACTCTTACTAAACAGGGTAACAATAATAGTAGTGCCAATGATTTAGATTTATTGTCATTTTAAAAGAATAATATAAATTAATCAAGTATTTAGTTTAGTTTTATTATAATCGTAGGCCGATCAAAATTGATATGTTGAAATTAACGAAGCTAAAATCATTGTGTTCCTGGCTAATGCTAAAGAAAATTAATTTAATGCCAGCAAGGCTGCGGGGAGGCTTTAAAGCTTTTTTAGCTAGCCTTCCTAATCTGGACAAGGTTTAATTAAAGTGAACAAAAAAAAAATATCAATTATTTTAATATTGATCTGCGAAGATCTGCGACGCCACAACGGACTATCTGGTTAGTGTATACATTACAATCATTATTATATTATTACCACTAAATGTGACGGTTGTGAAGTGAAGTAATTGCAAAAATAATTAATTAGTTACTGTGGCGGACACTAAATAAACCTAAATGAAAGCCAAGCCACAATAATACTATGTAGTCGTTATGAATCGAGATAGACGTTTTAATTCAGTTGGAAGGAGGTTGCCCCAAGTGAACCCAAGGTTTGCCCACAAGGATTTGACCAGCGTGCATTGGCCGACTGCCAATTGCCAACATCAAGCAACGAGCAAAGCAAGCCAGAAGGGGGTTGGGTAGACTGGCACAGGTGGAATGGAGACTATTGATTGATTTTGATTGGTCGCTACGCTGCACTGTTGTTAGTGTTTCTCAGCATGCATCGGCTTTTAAGGCAAACAATCAAAAGATGGGTATATTACAATTCTATAAAAAAAATAAATAAGACAGAAGAAACGAAATGAAATTGGGTATCTGATAATTAGAGAGGTAGCGATTTTATGAGAAGAGTCTGAATTGGATTTTGCCGCTAGTCACACCCACGGTACAACCATCAGTCCCTGCTCCATTGTATTTACCACCACTGTAACTACAGGACCCACTCACAGCTGCTTCTCCGTCATAAGCGACGATTTCCACGTTGTAATTTAGAGAGTTGTAATTGTTAGGGTTTGGGATGAGTGACAAGTACGCCACGCCGCTAGCGTAACCGGCCCCGAAATTCAAAGGTGCCCAGTTCCCATATCCCGAGCCAGATGAACCCCAAGTACACGCAGTTTGCCAATCGACACCCATGTTATTCACGTAGTACTGAGCAGACGTTGGTTTGCCCTCCCATTGGTAGTACGAGCCTTGGTCGACCGTGGCCAATGGGGATTTCGAGCCACTGTCGACCACGGTTGGGATCACCATGTCTTCGGTGCCGGGGTAATCAGTTCGACAAATTGCCACGGTTTCCGCGACTTGATTGTTGATGTACGCGACATCTTGGCCCCATTCACATAAATAATTTGATGCTGAGTTTGTTTTGTAAAGTTTTCCATTATTGCAGACTAACCCACCGATTGAGACACCTGAGGATGGCTGATTTGATGGCCATTGAGTCTTGGACATTCCTGATTGACAGGCGTAAGAACAGTAGGCACCTTCGCGACAATTACCACCAGTGGACACTGAACCGTCACTATTGATGACCTCGATCCCTGACCAACCGCCAAAGCCTAGGTGGTCTAATGGGATAACACCTTGGCCCGATGGGAAAGACAGACAAGCGATGGTGCCGTCTTGGAATTCGTTGGTCGGGTTCGAGTAGGCCGATAAGTCACCAGTAGGTGGGTCGTCTGAAGATGAGCTTGAAGATGATACTGGCGCACTAGCAGAGGCAGAATCAGTGGCAGAGGCGGAATCAGTGGCAGATCCACTGGATGCACTGGATGATGGTGCAACGGTCGTTGTTGAAGATGTTGATGATGACGATGTCGCTTCGGTAGCAGTATCAGATGGAGCACTTGTGGTTAACGTCGTAGACACAATCGACGCGGTAAGAGCAGTCTGCGATCCATTTTCATCGATATAAATTGTAATTGTTTGATATTCAGTGACTAATGCCCGTTTACGGTTGTGCAAATACTGAGTAGCTGAACAATCATCAGCGATTGAAAATAACCAAAAATAACAAAATAATAGCAATATTTGATATAAAAGCATTCTGGTTTCTGTTAGTAAACAAGCAGAATTGGAAAAAGTTGAGATTTTGCGGATTCTGTTGATTATTTGAGTCTTCGTCAAGTTGACGCTGGTGTAAGCTGTGCAGTGGGTGGCTGGCTGCCCGTGTAAGTGTGCTGGCAAGCGCCAACGCCAAAGGCAAAGCCAAAGCTAAAACTAACCGAGAAATTCCATTCAAAAATAGACATAGACCCTCATCATCTAACTCTTTTAAAGATTCAAGCTATTGCTAGAGGTGGTTACTTACCTTCAGTGGATTAAATGAATGACAGACTTGCAGTCGGAGCACTGAAAAAGAGATTGCAGTAATAGAGTAGCGCAAAGGATTGTAAAAAGTACGCCAAGTAAAAGAGTGTAAATGTTTAAAGAAAAGAAAACCAAAATCATTTTTAAAAATATTTGAGGGATCATATTATTTTATATATGTTTTAGATTTTCGCTCCATAATTTCAATGTTTCTTGTAGTTTGATACATCTTTGTCTCAATAAGCACCGAAAAAAATTGAAACTCGGCTGCCTCATGCATGACATGAGACCTCCTTCATCTTGGGAACTGAGACATTGACTATTTTTTAAGTAATTGAAGGTTTGTTATTTTTCGTACTACAGGTACACTCTTTAAAAATGTTACTGGTATTACCAATAAATTATGACTGATACTGCGAAAAAATTATAAAAAGAATGTACAAGTTTTGTGTATGTTGATAAATTTTGCAAATTTCAATACCCCAATGTAAATACACATCGACACCGCGCCAAAATTGAATGATTTGATTGAAGATTGCTTGTGACGCACCAGATGGAAATTCTGTACTCATCATTCTTTCTTGAAGAAATTTTTATGAAACATTCATTAGCAACAATAAATCCCAATGTTGTACCTGGGGGAGGCATTTTGGAAGTAGTTTCAATACAGATTACTATACCATCAGTGTCAAGAGAGTAAGGCCCTATGTGTAGAACCCCAGTGGTTCAGCGGGTTAACAGGGTCTGCCATCAGGTTAGTAAAGGGTGATGTGTTTATGGACATCAGGATGACAGACAAAGGCGGCATCATGACAAGAAGTGAAGTCAATAGCTATCTAAAGGATAGAAATGATCTTGGTAACATGAACAGAGGATGCTTGGTATTGGGAGACACCACCATGAACTAACAAAGAGACACGCAACCGATTGACATAATAATTAAATTACACCGGAACTAGCTGAGTAAACAAGTCAGTGTTAGGTTACTTGAGATGGCTGGAAGTCAGTGAGAAGGTAGAAATAGTACTATACAGATTAGATAAAGGTTCTAGGAAACTGCATGGGATAATTAGAACTAAAGTCCACGAACTACAAGCAAGGGATTTGAGAAACAATGGACAGGTGAGTTGTCGGAACAGAAAAGAAATATTTCAAAAGAAAAAAAGAATAATAATAATAATTATAATAATAATAATAGTAGATTTTAGACTAAAAGAATCCAAGTTTTGCAGCTGTTGAATTAATTCTTTGTTTTCTTTGTCTTTCTGTTGAATTAATTCTTTGTTTTCTTTGTCTTTCCGTTGAACTAATTCTTTGATTCCTTTGTCTTTCGCGTCATAAAGACTTTTTGCCCTTGTATATTCTGCATTTATTTCCTCTAATAACGCTTGAATACCTGGAATACATGATAATTCATTGCTTTTATTTTTTAATCCATCAATATTAATTTCCTCGCTCGTGATTCTGGCCTCCCAAAAAGCTTTTTCTTTGTATGCTGCTTGAATTATAGCACCACATTCACGATTAATAGCTTTTTCATCATGGATAGCAGTAGATGCCGCGATAAGAAGACCAAGTGGACCCAAAATTCCGGCAAGTGGACCCGCCAATGCACCGACTGCCGTACCTGTTGCTAAACCCGCTGTCATACTCTTGAATAAATGTTCTCCGCTGATATTTTTGTTTATGGTGTTTTGTGCTTCTGTCATCTTCTTTTCGTACTCATTGATCTGATATTTCGCAAAATGAATTGCCTTTTGACATTCACCGATATCCCTTTCTAAAGTAAGAAGCTTTTCCTTGGAAGATTTTAGTCCACTCCAATAATCAACTTGATCTTTTAAATTAATAATTTGTTCTTGCGAAGCCTCTAATCTAGAATTCATTTCCTCTCTTTTTGTTCTCACTTCCATTTTAAAACAAAAGAGAAAAGAAAAAAGTCGAAGAAAATTTTACCATCTCTATATAAGCAGCGAAGGGAGTTGGAGGCAATGCAAACAATCACTGACTCAATAGTATGGGATGGCATGCGAATTTTGACACCGGCGCCGACGGGCAGGTAGGGATGGAGGACCCCTTGAGCATTGCTGATTAAGAACTGGCGGTGGCAATCATGATCACATTCCCTAGGGATAACACATCCTTCAGTGGAATTCAGTATAACAAGTTGTCCCTCCCTCCGCGCAGTATTTTAAAAACCTCACCCTAAGTGAAATTCCATCCTCCCTGGACTTACCCAATTGCGGAATCCTCCGATTAGAGCTGACATGCAATACACTTAACTTCGCCCGATGAATGGACTATAGCTTTACCTATGTAAATTATACGTCCGTGTAATCTCTGAAGATCCTACTTTATCCAATATTAATATTGCTAATATTTGATGTTTGGTTTCCTGCTGATTACTTATCTTTTTAATGTCGCTATTTTCTTTCGCCTATTGTTATATGAACAAATGTCTAAATACTTAATTCAAAAAGCTCTAAACGTGTTCCATCATACAGTAGAATACGCATAATTTGTTTCTATATTATCCGGCGATGCCATATTATTAATATTTCTATTAAATATATTTATATGTTCATTTATTTCTATGATATCCTCTTCTCTTATCTTGCTAATAACATCAAATAACTTGTCTATCTCGTTTCATGTATAAAGGCAAACTATTCTTTATTATACAAAGAATTATCTTTAATTGATACAAGAAATGTCACCGACAAAAGTATTTTCGTCATTAGAGGAACTGGCCTAGTTGGTTATCAAGGACTCAAGCAGGTGCAGCAGTTTTTAATATGCAGCCGCCAGCTAAAGTATTGAAAGAAGGGATATCTGAATTACCATATATTGGAGACGGTCCTCAAAGTAGTACTTCAGGTCCTCCATCAATTCTTAATGCTAGTCCATAAGCTGCTGCTGGAGTGAACTTAGGGATTTTGAAAGATGGTGACATTGTTAGAAGTGATTTATTGAAAAGAAAACTCGACATTAAGATATCTGCGCAAGAGATTTCTAAGGGCAAAGCAGAGATGGGTGCTAATAAATTTCCAGAGTGGCAAACTCCGTGGGCACAATTTATAGAAATTATGTTGGTGAATTAAGTGAGGGAACGGGGTTTAAAGAATGCATTCAAATATCAAAAAGTGGTTCGAGTTTTTCAAAGCTTATTAAGAAATAGTCATTAGAGAGCAGCTTAATTAATTTGTATGTTTGTTTTGTGACAATTGTAGGATAATCCACCGGACAGTATGAAAATGGATCCTTTTAGCTGCGTGGATCCCTTTTTGCAACGGGTTGCACTAGTGCAGTTTTTTTTTTTTTTTTTTTGCAGATCTACGTTTTCCACACATGAGCAAAACCCGAATCGAGGGAGTCAGCTCTAACATCATATTATCAAGATGATACAGGATCATAGTTATCGAAATTGTAAATTTTATCCCGAGAATCCAGCAGTGATATTACTGTTGAAGGTCTTGATTTAACGCATTGAACAAAAATCAGAAACTTGTAAAAAGGAATATATGCCAGAAATCCAAGTTTATTATTATATTAAAGACTATGTCAACGTACCATGGGTAATGTTGGAGACGTAGGAAATGATGCTACATAATTGATCCCGTAGCCGTTGATTTTATGTACTGCATGAGCGTTTCATGGGAATGCCATCCTTGTTCATGGATGTGAATTGAAACTATTTAGGATATATAAAGAGTACTCCCCAAAATCGTAAGCATTCTTTATTCGAGTAAATTACAAGATTAGTTATGAATATCAAAGCATTAATAGCATTGGCGTACTTTATAGTATTCTCTTGCTCGGCCCCTTTGCAGACCAACAGTCAATATTTGGAAATTATCATAGCAAATTTTAATGATCTCTATTATATAACTGTTGGTCTACAATTTGGATCAGACAAGCAGAGTATTAGTGGTACTTTGGATACTGGTTCTTCAGATTTCTGGGTTCCAGGTCCAGGTGTACTAGGTGGTACTAATAATGGAGCATCGACATTAAAAAAAGGTCTTGAATACAATTCTAAGACCTCTACTACATTTAATTCGTTGAAAACACCATTTAAAATTGAGTATGTTGGATACTTTATGAATTCAAACGGAGAGAAGGAAGCTCTCTCTTCGCAAGGTACTTATGCTACTGATAGTATATGGCTTGATGGTGTGGAAATTAAAAATGTGCCATTTGCAGATGTCTCAAGTACTTCGGTTAATCGTGCTGTTTTTGGTATTGGAAGAGAATCTGTTAGTCATTTGTATCAAGGAACTGGGATTAGGAAATCACAATACCCTTCATTTTTAACCCTATTAATGGAACAAAAAAAAATTTCAGAAAGAGCCTTTTCTGTTTATGTTAATGCGAAATATGCTAAAGCCGGTTCAGTCTTGTTTGGTGGTATTGATAAATCAAAGTTTTCAGGAAGACTAATAATAATGAATGGGATTGTTCACGAAAATCAACTTATGGCTCCCCTTAAGTCAATTTCCACTAATGGCAAAGTGACAGTAGGAGAAATGCCGGCATTACTTGATACAGGGTCTCCAAATATTATTTTGCCATTAAATTCAAAATTTTTGAATTATGGTGTTACCCAGGATGGTTCCTTTTTGGCCCCATGTAACGCCAGGTTACCAGATGTTGAATTTAATTTCGGATCCATATCAATTAAAGTACCTTTTAATACTCTCATAATTCCACAACCGGTTAAACAAGGTCCTAACGGTGAAAGTATGTGCAGGGTGGATGTCAAACAACAAGATTATGATGCTGCAATTCTTGGCGTTCCTTTCTTACGTTATGCTTATGTTTATTTTGATATGGCATCAGATAGAATTGGCCTTGCCCAGGCTGTGACGTCTACTGTTGAAAACCTATTTGTAACTCCAGAAAATTTTATGATTCCTGGAACTTCTGTAGTAACCGGTACTGGAAAATCATAATTAAATATGTAGTTATAATAGATATGGACAATGATAGATTATTTTCTTCAAAAACGTACAAGGCTGTAAGTGGTTACACCAAGGAATTGCTTCAAGCTTTGGGATTATTATGTCATAAGGATCAATTGCAAATCCGTACGCTAATTTGAACAAGAGAATATTAAATCTGAACCCAACATCTAGCAAGCGTCAGGTTCTTCATCATCATCATCTGGTTCCGGTGTTTAAGCTACTTAACATCATGTTTCAGTGAAAGAAGGATTTGAATATAATTATGCTGATGCGACTAGTTTTAGATGGATAAATCAAAAATTCCAAGTATATTACGCAAGTTTTATATCCAATCCCAAAGGACTGGAAGTGCAGAACCCAACAGTGAGGAAATGGGGTCTTGAATCAATTCATTTTGATGAAGTGTCAGTTTATAATTAGCCTATATGGATAGCTTCAGCGACTGCTCTGGAGTGTGAAACTTTCGGAATTGGTTCAAATAGTGATAATGAATTGTGAAATACAGAAGTCACTCAAACTAGGTACCTGAGTTAACTTTCTTTAGTGGTGCAGCAGGGAATAATATCAAAGAAGTCATGTTCAATTTACCTTGGGGCTAAAAAATCTGGCGTACTTTATTTTACAATTAGAGGATCAATTTTGTTTGGTGGTGTTAATAGATCATAAATTTAATGGCAACTTGCAAATAGTCAAACACGTAATAGTTAACAAAAAGATGATAATTTCGATGAATTCTGTCATCTCCGAAAACAGAGTCCTAGTGTCATCTTCTTCCCCTACATCATTGGATACGGTTGATGAACTTCTGAATAGCTGAATATCTATATACGCCACGTTCCATCAAGTTCTTGAATTATGGAACTAAGAAATGTGGATTCTATTAGGTTCGATGTGAAGTTAATATCCCAGATTTTCACTTCAAGTTTGGCAATTTGGTAACAAGATTAAGACATTCCCGATTCAAGATCTATTGCACCGAAATCCAGTTTCGAAAACCAAGAGTGGCGTTGAATTATGCCCTGTGAAAGTCATGGCATCCTCTGAAGCTTTTGTAGTTCTTGGTGTCTCATTCTCGAAAAGTGTCTATTCTTATTTCGATATGGAACAGGAGATAATTGGTATAACACAGGCAGTTACCATTACTTTTAATGATGTGAAGATGTCTGCCCAAAATTTCAAGGAACCTGGAGCTTCGATTGTTCAAGGTATCAAAAAGCCTTCCATCAGTTAGAACATAGAATTTAATTTGAATACAATGTGGCGCTAGTTAGACCTTAATCCTCTATATTCCAAGCTGAATTTTACTTAGAACATATTTGTTATGGAATGCTAATGACAAGAATTAGCCATGAGCAACTGAGCGAGCTGTGTTTCTTAATTATTTCGGGATCCGATGATAGAGTAGCGACGTTGTTGCTTCTATTGTTGTAGTCATTCTTGTCTAATCTCTCTTTCACCAATCTTTTCTGCTCGAATGTTTCTCCCTGTAATTTTTCTCGCTTTTCTTTACCGTGCTTCTCCGCAAATAAGTATTTTTTATTAACAGTTTCATAGCAACACTCGCAAGCAAATAAACCGTCAGCACAATACCATAAATCATTTGCTGATGCATTATCTCTTGGGAATGGAAGAACATTTTGGAATTTACTGTAATGCTTAATCAAAATCGATAGGTTGGAGTAGTATTCTGAATTTTGAAATATTCTACTCCATTTGCAATGCTCTGGATTGGTGTCATTCAAGCAAGATCTAAATGTGCCTTAGTTAATTTTAGTGAATCGGTAAGTTTGTTCCAATAATCATCCTCGAAACAAACATGAAAGTAAAATAGCAATGACTGCAAGTAACAAAATTACAACCAGAAATCTGATAGGGTACATCACTAACTTCATTGCTAGGACAAGAATTTGACGTTTGCAAAATTTCAAAAAATTAAAAAATTGATACCCTTCTCTAACCTTGACACCCATAAGAACTAAAAATAAGTCCACGGCCAGGCAGATACATGACTTGATATTATCATCATCGCTAGTTTCGGAGATGAAAACTTTTCAACTCGTATTAAGTAGACGCTGTCTATGTATCACTTCGCTCAAAGAATAAGATTGAAGTCTCTAATAGGCTTGTAATTCAGATTTTTCATTTCATTTGTTACAATTTAGAGTCAGATTAAATAGGAAAATAAAGACGATGCCATATAGGAAACACTACAAGAAAAATAAAATTACGCGCTAAAAAAAATACTCATTAGGCGGCAGATAATTATTTATTTGTCAACAGTAGGATTATCAAATAGTTTGAAAAAGCTGCGCTTTTGAGATATTCATAGTTTTAAATTTACTAATAAAATCATCCCTTGAATAATACGCCCCACACATTCTACGTTCACCGGTGAAGCTTGTTCGAGAATGAAGCACCCTCCAATTGTCAAACAATAGTAATTGGCCAGGTTTCAATGTATGCCATAACACATTTTCCTCATCATTGATAATTTCCAACCATGCTTTAATAGCTTTATAGAAGGTAATTGTATCATTTTCATTAGAGAATTTAGTTGTCGATCGATCGCTGTTATTCCACCTAATTTGAATCACTTCATGGTTATTATCTAGGATGAAAATTGGCTTGGCCACCGCTGGCTGAATGAATACTCCGTCTTCACCAGCAGAATGGAAATCTATTGGGGTGGTGCTTAAAAATTTGAAATACTCGGGATACCTCTGTTTCATTAAATTTGCACAATATACCCCATCAATCAAAGTTGTCTTGCCACCTTCGCCGTCATGCTTTAATAAATGGAAAATCTGATACCCTGGAGCTTCAGAGAAGTATGTTCCATCATTATGAAGCTGGATCTCGATGTTTGTATAGGCAGTATCATTAACTGACAAGTCACTTGTGAAATCCCAAAACCCGCCGTAGTGGGTTGGCTTGATGAATGTTATCTTTTCAATCAATTCTTGTGTTTTAACTGGGTCAATGGGGACACCATCAACTAGACAAACCCCATAGATGAAAGTATTGTTGATCCACTGCCTCACACCAGGGCCATCCAAGATATCTTGATACTTGACAGACGGAGGAGCACCAAGGGTCTTCACGTTCCAATATACCTGCGATGGCACTGACAGCAGTAGCTCGCTGCCGTCAATTATTATTTTTGGACAATATGAATTGTCTTGTAGCCAATTCAAGGCATAGCTGGACTCATGATCGTTCCATTCAATTATTAGTTGATTATCATTATTGATTGCTGTGACGACCGGCGATATATCCAACGGGATTAATTCAGTTTTCAATAACCTCTGTTTAGTTTGCTGGTGGTAACAGTCTGAACAGCGACAATTATCTCTCAACCAAATGAAGTGGAATTTAGTGTTGCTGTGGTTAAACTGTAAAACAATTGAGTCTGAACTGGACGAGACAATCGACATTATTGTAATGCGATTATAAGTTTTTCGCTAAAACGAACGAGATAGATAGATAGTAAAATTATCGTCTAATTTGGAGTTTTGAAATTTGGGTTTGGTGATTTTTCAATGGTCTCTTAAATTTGAAAGATTAGCTTGTCAGTTTTAGGAGATTACATGAGATTGCATAATAAGAAAATTGGGCGGTTACTAACACTGGCTGACTTATGCCGGGTTAGGCGGCCCAGGCCTTGGGCTGGGCCCCAGACCGGGCAACACAATGGACAATTTAAGGTGCATAGACAACAGACAATAAACAGCTCCGGTATTCAGCTTGAGACGTGCAATTTAATTTTTAGCAAGGGAAATCATTGGCGGGTGAACTTAAATTTCAGTAGTGCGGGAGTTCAAATAGTTGGTGCAAGTTACCACTAATCAGTTAGCTGGCTTAAATAAAATATCAAATAATATTATTTTAAGTTAGCTATAATTATTGGACAACTTCCTAATTAGGAAAGCTAAATGAAGAGTTAGTTGAAATTGGGAAACTACACTCTTAGCTTTAGCTGATGGCTAGTGTTTTAGTGGTTCATATTGTATCTGACCTGCGTTTGTGTGATCGCCAATTGCATTTCATTGTTGTGTATTGTATATGATCGACGGTGGGCACGAAGGAAATAGTGAAATAATCAATAATCGAATCATGATTTAATTTAGTGAGGTATTGTTGTCATGGCCACTGGCACTGGCCACTGGCCAGTGCCTGTGGCTATTGGCAAGTGGCTATTGGCTATTACCAGTTTAGATATAGGCTAGATATATGGTTGTCCAACTGATATGGCCGGATGAAATTACGGTGCAAATTACGGCAAAATTACGGTGAATAATAATCTCGTAGGCAATCGTGGAATTGCGGTGGTGGTGGTGATGGTGGTGGTCGTCGCCGTCGTCGCCGTGGAGGTCGTCGCCGCTGGTTGGTTGGTTGGTTGGTTGGTTGGTTGGTTGGTTGGTTGTTGCTGCTGTTGCTGCTGCTGCTGTTGTTGTTGCCCTTCTGGTGTGTTTTGTTTTATGAGGTTTGACTCTGCCTAGTCATTAGTGTTTATCGATTATGCATGAAAATGATGGTGCTGTAGATCAGTTTCAACTTGTTATTGTTGATTTCGTTGTTGATTTCCATATACTCCAGGTTGTAATACGGGACCGGGCATGGGGAGGGTAACTAATGATACAATTTTGTAGGGTTAATAAAAGAAAAATTCCCGATTACATAAGCAGGATTTTTCTCCATGTATGTTAAGGCAATGTAATGCAGTATGTACAATTATGTGTATGCGCATGTACAATTGCAAAATGCGGTTTTTTGCCAGGGAGAGAAAAAGCAAAAAATAAGGATTACCCTGGGCTACGTAATACAATCAGTGAATCAATAATACCACACCATACATATATGTATGACGACCCATATAGCATATAGCATATAGCCCCTAGTGCCAATAGTCTATAGTCTATACATTAATTAACTGATAATTTATTAATTAATTAATTATTTATTAGCTGGCTAATTAATTAAATTTATTATTGGTATGGTCATATTGATGGTTCAATATATGCAATAATATGTTATTAATGTCAATGCACATCAGTTTGCATTGTTCTTTTGTTGTTGTAGCCTCTATAATTTGTCTCAAAAATACTCATCTGTAAAAATAATGTATTCTACTGACTGACTAACGGACTATTAGTTGACTATGACTACTAGCTACTTAGGCAGTTTTATGTATAATTGATTAATTTCTTCATTCACATAATGTAATGTAAAATTAGAAATTCACATATTACATAGTTTTCATTTCTTTTTTTATTGTCTTTTTTTGTTTTTGTCTGGTTTTCATCACTCACAGTTTCTGAACTTTTTTTTTCCAACACTCATTTCATCTAAACTTTCTTTTTTTTTTCCTAATTATTTTTTATTTTTTTATTTTTTTATTTTTTTTATTTTTTTTATTTTTTTTATTTTTTTATTTTTTTTCACTTCCTTTTTTTTACTGGACATATATATATAATCTGTGTAATCCATATATCTTTTTTTCCAATTTCATTTTAATTCCCACTTTCTATATATATATTTTTTTTTATACCTTACTTGTTCTTTGACTATCCCCTTATACTATACTCCTTTTTATGACTAACTTATAACTACTATTACTGCCTCGTTTACTTTATTTCATATTTGTTTTAATTAACAAGTATAAATCAGTCCACATTCACTTAACTCAACTTATATTATAACAACCGACGTTTTCACAGTTTATTTATATTATATTATATATTATCATGTTCTCTGAGCCTTTTGCTAATCATAACAACCAGAATTTCCAATTCAATTTTGGCCATCGTGCGTCTGTTGGCTCGATTCCTTCACTAAGTTCATCAATCACTCAATCCAATGAATCCCTCAGATTTGTTTCTTCGAATGAAAGTTTAAGGGCCAGTAACACCAACAATGAACAGTTGAAGATTGCAAGATCCAACGAATCATTACGTTACCATCACTCCTCGGAGAACATTCCTAAACTATCGACCATAGAAAGTCCTAACGATGAATACTTTAAACAACAGGCAGTCAAACCTCAACTACTGCATCAACAGTCAAGTAACTATTTGCTTGGTAGTTTGCAATCAAATTTGAATAGCAACTTGCTTGAATTTGAGCAGAAATTACCAACTTCAGCCAGTTATTATTTCGACAATAATAACCAGCAGGAGGAGATTAACAGTCTACTCAACAATTTCAATTTCAATTCTCAGTTTGATAATAAACCAACAATCAACGACTACCGTTACTTCGCTGCCAACGGTCATAACCACCAACCGCAATTGAGGCTGGTTGGCTCTTTCAAAGATTTGAAAAACTTGGTGATTAACGATTCATCCACCAAGCACCATCAACACCATTTTAAACAATCACAATCTGTCAACCTTACCCAAGGTGGCAAAATTGATAATTTAATCAATTTCAATCAACGAAACTCCCTTAATGTTAATGATATAAATTTTGGAAACTTATCCATTAATGATAACTCTGCTGCTGGTACTCCTGCCAGCAGCAGCAATAACAGTCCTCCAGCTACCAATGAACGCAAAGTTTTGCCAAAGAAATCAAGTGATTTATACAAGAACGTTTCATTTGAATCAATGACCCACAAAATCGTTAAACTCTCCAGCGATCAAAATGGATGTCGTTATTTACAGAAGAAATTGGAGGAAAACAATCCGATGATCACCGACACCATCTACAATCAAATCAAACCTCATATTTATGAACTTGTTATTGATCCATTTGGCAACTACCTCATTCAAAAGATCTTTGAATACATTTCCGTTAATCAGCGAACCGAGTTAATTCAACTATGTTGCGGGAAATTTGATGAAATTTCGTTGAATCAACACGGTACCCGAGTTTTGCAAAAATTTATTGACCATGTGACTAATCAACAACAAATCAATTTGATTGTTGATAATTTGAAAAACCATGTGGTTAGATTAATCAAAGATTTGAATGGGAATCACGTTATTCAGAAATGTTTATTTAAATTTGACTCTATCAATTGTCAATTTATAATTGATGGCATTTCTAAGTCAATCATTGAAGTGGCCACTCATCGCCATGGTTGTTGCGTTCTTCAGAAATGCTTGGACCGTTCTAATAGCGAACAATTTGTCTCCCTCGGTTATGAAATCTTGAAATATGGATTGATTTTAATGCAAGATCCTTTTGGTAATTATGTTATTCAATACTTGTTACCGAAAAAAAGAAATGAGCTCTCCCCAAATTTTAGCGACTTAATTGGTCGACAAATTATTGGCAAATTGGAAGATTTGTCAATTCAAAAATTTGCCTCCAATGTTGTGGAAAAATGTTTGGAGTACCTTAATGATGCTCAATTACGGGAAATTTTAGTTGAAGAAATTATCAATTTTAAAAACTTGGAGAGCGTCCTTAAGGACCCTTATGGTAATTACGTTGTTCAAACCGCATTGGATGTTGCTGTTGGTAGTCAGAAATTAATCGCTGTCAACAAGATTAGCCAATTGATGCCATTTGTTAAAAACACGCCTTACGCCAGGAAAATCCAACAGAAGCTCGATACTTAAACTAAACTATTCTGCTGATTAGACAATTATATTTTTTACGAACCATTTGCTGTACATTAAAATTAAATACTATATCAAATATCTTAAATTTTTTGTAGATCTCTATCCCCGATAATACCTAGCGGTGGCATCCAGGTTCCCTCTTCCTCCTCCCCCCTTTTCACTCGCTTCGCTCGGGTTGAATTTTGTGGAAACTTGTACAGCCCCTGTGTGCCGCTTTAGCTGGCCAATGTAATTTATGGGCTGGTATGTGTGTGCCTATGTTAGTCTTAGCTATATCGGGTTGCTTTCCAGATCTGGCAATTAAGCACCTCCAAATATTCTTAATTGACAGGGGTTAGCTAATTAATTTATCCTAGCTAATATTCATTTAAAGCAGCCACAGATCGCGATCTGAATATCTATCTTCTGATTTTAAGTTAATTTAATCTAATAACTCCCCATTAACAATCTCATAAACCATTCGTCTTCTCAATATTTTCATATCATTTTGACTAAAACTAAATTGCCTCTCCTGACTGAGGTAATTGATTCCAGTACATGTGAACACTCCACAATCACTCCCATTCTTCTGCTGCGGAAATTCTCCACCGCTAGCAACTTCATAGTCGTCATAATTTCCCTGCTTCTCTAACCTTTTCGCCTCCTCAATCATATATTGTTTCAAATCTTCCAATACACCGCCACCACCTTCACCACCCAAAGAATCAAAATACTCGAACCTCTTATTTTTGTTGTTAACCACAGCGAAACACCAATGAGTGTTCATTATATTCACGGGAACAAACACATAATCTAAACTAGTAACATCAATTTTAGCGCGTTTCGCCCATCGTCGAACTCCACTGTACCCTTTAGAAGACAACGTCGAATAAAAATGGGTAGTAAATACAAACACATTAGCCAATTTTAGTTGCTTTTTGCTTCTCGCTACAACCATCGACAAGTACGAATCCATAACGTTATCATTCAACCATTGACGGTCCAGTAACGTGAAGAGATCATTGGTGGTGATGTCAATGTTGTTAACGTGGGCAACCACTTTCAATTGTTTCAAGTGCCAAATATCATCAACTTCTTCCAATTGCGCTTTGGATAATGGCTTGACCCCCGCGGCTGGTTGACTGTACGTGTTGTACACTTGCTGCTGAAGTTTCTTCTTTCGATTTAATAATTTCTTGTACTCACTGAATTTTGGAGTGATGTATTGTAATGGCGAAAAGTCAGCATCATTAATTTTCTTAGGGATTGTTTTGATCTTAGTGATTATTATGTCATTGTTATTACCAGCCGCAGGTTTCGAAATTGTCGTGTCCGAGAAGATTTGTGATAATGATTGTAATTCAGTCTTCATATTTGTCTCATCGTTTTCGCAACTCATTGTTGGCAAATCGAATTTTGTTCGTTTTGTTCTGTTTTGAACCTTTCCTAGATTGAATGATGTCCCGTATGGCACCGGCTGCTGTTTGCTGCTGTCGTTGTTACTGGTCGCAGAAAATAACAGTCTTGACGAGACACGCGTGCCAAAAAGCAACTCCCTGTTCAACATCATAGATTTCTTCGTATTTGCTTCAAACAGTTTATCAATAATTTCACTCGGCGAACGAGCAAAACTTTCATTGTTGTCATTTTGATGATGATGGTATCCTCTAGTTTCAAAAAATGGATCAATTTTACCTTTCAATGAGTTCCAAATCTTAAAACAAAATTCAGTCATAACATCGTTACGTGGATTATCCTTTGGATTATGGGGTTCTTCAAATTTCCTTTTCCTTATCCCATTCGGCTGAATTACTCCATTCATATTTTACTTAAATTATTATTATTATTATTACGCTGACTACAAGGTAAACAAAAAACAAAAAAAATTGAAAACGAAAAACTAAGATTTTCTATTTCTATGAAAAATGCTCGTGCATGTGATACACGCATAATAATGCATAACTACTCGCCATTGGCAGTCTGATACCCTTGATCACTCCCATCATCAAGACCCAATTCTAACCCTTGTTTCCTCATTTCTCGCCTCAATCTATTCAATTCTTTCTTATGTTTCTTTGAATTCTCATGACTTTTAAATTGTTTTTCATTTTTAAATAATTTCTCACAAACAACACATTCAAATACAACAACTTCCTCAACTTCCTCCTCCTTCCCATTCTCATCAAATTCCCCTGCTTCCTCTTCCTCAGGCATCATCCAATCCTGCAATTCAAATTCTGCAAGTTTCGCCTTCTCCTGTCTCTGCATCTCCATCTGCAATTCAACCTGTTTTTGCAAGTCAGCCTTCTGCTTCTCTTTCCGTCTTTTCTCCAACTCAGCTTGACCTTTCTTAACTCTCGGGTCTCGCTTCTTAATAAATGCAACAAACGACCTCACCGTCTCATTATACTCTTTCTTGCCAGCATCCCGGTTCTTCTTGTTTGTCTTCTCAATCAGTCGTCTAGTCCTACGATCCATCGTCATCGAGTACTTGAAATTATCCCTCCACTCGAAGGTTTTCCCCGTACTGAAACTTCCCCAACTTGAATAAAATTCCCTTACCACTTGTTCATAATCACTCCCGGAGTCTCCAAATTGCGGCCAATCCTGACTATCCTCCTCCTCGGCTAAACTTTCAAACACTCGCCCAGCAACAACGTAAAATCCGGCAACTGAATCATCGTACCGTGTAAACAACGTAGGATCGAAAAACCGCAACAATTCAGCAACCGTGATCCCCTGGTCAATAGCAACACCATACTCGACGTCTCCGTCGGGATTCAATATTTGATTCTTGTGGGAATCATACCATGCCCTTTCCTGGGGATCACTAAGCACCTCATACGCACCTTTGATCTCCGCGAAAATTCGGGTCAGTTCCTCAATGTTATCGGGATTCTTATCAGGATGATATTTCAACGCTTGCTTCCTGTAAGCCTTCTTGATCTCCGCATCGCTGCAATCCGCTTCAACCGCCAATAGCTCGTAGTAATCGGTCTTCATGACTGCGACGCTTTTTATGTTGTCTTGTCACCGCTTAAATTTTTGATGGCGCATTTTTTTTTTTTATGTTGGTTTCACGTGCAGGAAAATTTTCAACTGCTGCCCCAGGACCAGCGGACGAGCCAATACGTTATTAGATGAAGAGCCTGCACCCCATGGGAAAGAACAACTCCCCGGCTCACAGAAATGACTACAAAGGCACTGGTAAAAAGGTTAGTAATACATCATTTATCATTAATAAATACATATTTTAACCGTAGCAGGTTAAAGGTTGGGAGAGGGAGTGATGGTGGATTCATTCGCCACGAAGGGCGCGTATAACACTTGGTCGTCTCATCATGTGCTTGGTCCATTTATAAACCTCAGGGAACTCGACTTTGATATTGATCCCAATTCTGTCAACCACGTTATTCCAAGGGACGAACGACAAGTCAGCGACTGTGACTTGATCACCCACCAACCAAACTGGATAATCAAAGAACTTTGACTGAGACAAAGGGGTGGTCCCCGATGAATAGGCGGCGGCGTTATCACTATCCAATTCCATAATTAAATTCTCTCTTCGTTCGGCCAACGCCATCTCAATGACCCCATAGACTCTTCGAACTTCATCGGTATATCTTTCCACAGCACTTGGAACCGACTGCGAATGGAAGTATCTAAAATGCAAAGCTTGACCGATCATTGGGGCATGGCCAGAAGTTTGGAAGAATAACCACGATAAAATCTGTGATTTATTGACCAAGTCATTTGAATACAAGTTGCAGCTTCCTCTACCATTATAGTTATTGTCAATATATTTCTCAACAAGATACAAAATTATTGCTCCTGATTCCCAGATAGCCAAATTGTTATTATCGTGATCAATTATTGCTGGCACTCTTGCGTTTGGATTAATTGAAACAAATTCTGGCGCACGTTGCTCGCCGTTATTAAAATCAAGGAAGATCGTTTGATACTTGAAATTCAATTCCGATAATATAATTGCCACTTTGAAACCGTTTGGTGCGGATCGATGTGAAAATAACGTAATCCCATTGTTTGGTTGGTTTTGGAAAAAATTCGATATTCTAGAGTCACTATTAGATTCTCGAATTAAATGCGATTGTAGCTCGCTGTTGCTGTTATGGTTTTCGTTGTTACTGGGATGCTGCTTGCTCATATTATTATTATTGTTATTATTGCTGCCATTATCCTGCTGGCTATTATTGTTACTATTGTTACTTATTGTATTATTACTACTATTATCATCACTGCCGTTCCTTTGAATGGTATCTTGAGGACCAGAGATGTGAACCCCCTTTAATGCATAGGAAAGATTAGATATTGGTGGATTATTATCCATATCAGTTACAACGAACAAATATAACTTTCAAACAAATATCAATAATATAATGTCAACCAAGGTATTCGAAATATTCCTTGTTCAAGAAACAAAATTTGATGATGAAAAGAAGTAAAAGAAGAAGAAGAAAAAGAAGAAGAAGAAGAAGAAAAAAAAAAAGCAAAAAGTTCGCCGAAAACAGGAATATTTAAATTCCTGCACTTTTTTTTTTCTTCTCATTTTTTTCCTTGGTGTGCGCGCACAGTGAATGAATCATTCAGTTTCGCTAATCACCATCCCGCGCACCCACACTAACTGAATTTTGCGTGGGAAAAATTAATGTGTGACTCCACATCAGCCAGCGGCACGTGTCGATGCCTCACACAAATATGCTATTAATAATAAATAAATAAATAATTAATTAATCAAATAAGGAAATTAAAAAATAGCGTAATTCATTGATATAATGAGGACACTTGGCAGTAGCTGAGGGCCACACTAGTGTTATTGTGATTGTATGACACGACTATTCATGTTTGATCAAAATTATATTATCGACAAATTTTTCCAGGTTCGAATCTTCCTATCAAAATTTTTCACCAAACAAAAACCAAAAAAAAAGAAACAAAAAAAGAAAAAAAAAAAGGTTTTGTGTGTTATGCAGTTACATGTATGTGTATGTTATTATATGTTTGTGTATGCATTATTGGTGTGACCTGAGCGTGCTCATTGAAAAATTTTCTAGCTAACCCAAAAAAAAAAAAAAAAAAAAAAAATTTTTGGGTCCCATTCTAAGTTATAATTAAATCAAAGCAGTATTAATCCATTCAAAGATGCCTAGAAAGAAGTCTGCTGCTAGAAAAGCAAGAGAACAACAAGAACAACAAGAACAACAGCAGCAACAACCACAAGAAGAAGACCAACCGAAACAATTGAATCGCGGGGAAGAAGATGAGTATTCAAGTGATAATGGTAGCAGCAAGAGTAGTAGCGAAGACGAAGACGAATTTGGTGAATTGTTAGATCAAGAAACTGAAAACAAAATTAGTAAAGTCTTGAGTGCTTTGAAAAGCAATGATAAATCTTTGCTTGATGTCGACGTTAGATTTTTTGAAGATCCTGAAGAAGCAGTTAAAAAGCTTGCAAATCAAACATCGGAGAAGAATAAACCGATGTATTTGAAAGATTATCATAGAATAAATTTACTTTCAAAAGACAAGCAAGAGAAGGAAGAAGAACCGGTGAAGACATATGAAGAAACTCAAAGAGAAGAACGAAATAAATTAATTTCAGAAATTAATGATGCGTTTGATGATGACGATGAAGCGGGAGATGGCGATGATGATGATGATGATGATGGTTTCTTACAAAAGGCAAAGCCAAAGGTTAAAGCTATTGAAAATGTCCTTCCTGACCCTGAAGCTGACCAAGAAAAATATTTGCAAGCGTTTATTAATCAACAGGCTTGGATTCCTAAATCTAAATCTGATCTTAAGTCTCTTAATTTAGGTGAAAATGATGCTGAGGAAATCCGAGCTGAGCAAGAATTTGATGATGCCGTTGAAAATTTTGAGAAAGTCTATAATTTCAGATATGAAGAAGCAAATTCTGCAGAGATTATTTCATATGCTAGAAATCAAGCAACAATGAGAAGATCAAAGATGAATTCGAGAAAAAGACAACGATTAAAGAAACAAGAACAAATTAATGAGCAAAAAATAGATCATGAACAACGGGTTAATAAAAAGAAGCAAGACAAAATTAATAAAGTTATGGATCGATTACAAGAAATTAAAAAAGCAATTGGCGAGGATGTTGATAATAAATTAATTGAAAAAATTTTTGGTGATAGTTTATTGAATGATGATTTTGATGACGCTGATTGGGATAATAAAATGAGTGAAATTTTTAATGAAAAATTTTATGATGAAAAACCTGAATGGGATGAAAATGATGAAATAATGAAAGAATTTTATGCTGAGAAGAAGCAACAACAAGATGACGACGAAGACGACGAAGACGACGAAGACGATGAAGAAGAACAAAAAGAAGAAGAAGAAGAAGAGGAAGAAGAACAACCAAAGAAAAAATCAAAGAAAGAAAAACTTCAACAAAAGAAACAAGAGAAAAAGTCTAAACAATTATTGAAACAGCAAGCTGAACAAATTGTTCAATCTAATATCACAAAAATTGAAGATGAAGTTGATGAAGAAATCGAAGCAACTTCAGGGAATAAAGAATTGAAATTCAAGTATAGGCAAGTTGATCCTGAATCATTTGGATTATCTTACCGAGAAATCCTCCTTGCTGATGATAAATCTTTGAATGAATTTATCAGTTTGAAGAAAATTGCTCCTTATAGAAGTACAGAATTAATTAACAAGGATAAACGTAAAGTTGCAAAACTGAAAAGAATAAGACAATGGAGAAAGGCTACATTTGGTGATGAAAACGGCTTAGCATAATACACTTTTAGATTAGATATTCATTAATTGAGAATTCACTAAAAATTTTTTTTTTTTTTTGCTTCTTTTTTTTTTTTTTTCATTTTCTTTTCTTTTTTCTTTTTTGAATTTATAGACAAGCCACTTATAATATATAAATTAATTAGTCTTATCTTGTCTATCAACTGATCTAGAAACTTCAACACCATTGATCTTTTGCTGATAAGAAGCTGTCGCATTCCATTTTCTAATATTTCTAATTTCATCACCAGCATATCCAGGAATTTTTATATTCCAATTTTTTTCCAAATGTAATTGAATATCTTTACAATCAACAGCATCGGCTTTTCTACGTTTTGCCAATTGACATGCAAAATTCGTAACACTAGTAACAAATTCATCAGCTAAATCTAACAAAACTTCTTCAACGTCACCTCCAATAAATGTTTCTCCATCACCTTCATCTAATCCAATAGTTTTAACTAATTCATTTAATTTCCGCTTGGTAACAACCCTGCTTTTCGTACCACCACTTTCAACATCCAAATCTGGGATTTTAATAATTCCAGGACTCGATAAAACTGGTGCTGACAAAAATCCATTATATATACTAGGTTTCAAATCTTCCAACATAACTGGTTCGATTGGTTTAATTTTTAATTCTTTGGAGATTGCAATTGATGTAACTGGTTCTTTCAAAATATTCTTGGCAATTAATGAATGTGTGTATTCGGAGTTATCGCCAACGTTTGGATCAATATGACGTTCAATAATCGCTGCTTCCTTGTCAGGTTTCCCATTTTGTGCATCTTGTGTTTGTGTCGCTTGTTGATCCGACAGCTGCTGCTGTAGAGCAGCATGTTGGTTTTGTGTCTGCTGTGGTTGCCCCTGTTGCAGTTGCAGTTGTTGTTTTTGCGCCGCCGTTTGAGCCTGCTGCTGCTTAAGCCTCTGCTGAGCAAGAGCAGCAGCTTGCTGTTTAGCGCTGACTGAAGAAGCTCTAGATTTTGGTTGAGGTGCCATAGACTGTGGAGATTGTGCTTTGGCTTGAGCTTGAGTTTGAACTTGAGATTGCTGTTTAGCTTGGCGAGTTAATTGCTGTTGTTGTTGTTTCTTGGTTAATGGTTTCTGCTTTTGCTG
The DNA here is from genome assembly GCA_030450195.1 of Saccharomycopsis sp. KB-2023a. Classification (NCBI taxonomy): domain Eukaryota; kingdom Fungi; phylum Ascomycota; class Saccharomycetes; order Ascoideales; family Saccharomycopsidaceae; genus Saccharomycopsis; species Saccharomycopsis sp. KB-2023a. The sequence goes on along the minus strand of JASJSC010000015.1, from coordinate 154,558 downwards.
CATTTGACGTTGGGCTGCTTGTGTTACTGGTTGTTGTGCGGCTGGTTGAGTTGATACTTGTGCTTGAGGTGTTGATATCTGTTGGTGTTGTGATTGTTGCGGCAGAACCTGTCGCTGTTGTTGTTGCTGTTGTTGTTGCTGCTTAACAGTTGCTTGAAATTGTGGATGCATTTGAATATGCTGTGCGATCTGCTGTTGTTGACGTGTTTGTTGTTGCTGCTGTTGTTGCATTTGAGCCTGTTGAATAGCTGGTGATCGTCCCAACGGTATTTGTTGATTATTCATTGACATAGTCATATTTGGAGACTCCATCATTTGATTCATTGGGGTCTGTTTTTGCAATTGTTGCTGAGCATTCAATAATTGAGCAGGCAATGATCCATTAATTGCACCATTAAATTGACCAGAATTATTGCGATTCATTGCAGCAGCAGCAGCAGCCGCTGCTTTCATTTGTTGTTGTTGTTGCTGTTGCTGTTGTTGCTTTTGATATTGTTGTAAAATATTTGATCGTTGTTGCGGGGTCAATTTATTCCATATCGCAGAGTTAATTGGAATATTACTCAAAATTCCTTGCATCCCCATTGCGTTTGAAGCAGCTCTACCATTGGCATTACTACCGATTTCGTTAGAATTGTTGTTGCTATTATTATTGTTATTGTTGCTGGTCGCTCCAATTTGGAAACCTTGGTTCATCATCGGACTTTGAGAAAGTGTAATGTTTCGAACACCGTTATTACTCATCATTGCATTTTGCACAGCATTAACATTTGGTGTTCCCATTTGCTGTTGAATTTGAGCTTGTCTTTGCTGTTGTTGCTGCTGGATTCGAGCTTGTTGCTGTTGTTGTTGTTGTTGTTGTTGTTGTTGTTGTTGTTGTTGTTGTTGTTGTTGTTGTTGTTGTTGTTGTTGTTGTTGTTGTTGTTGTTGTTGATGTTGTTGTTGTTGTTGTTGTTGTTGATGTTGTTGTTGTTGTTGTTGTTGTTGTTGCTGTTGCTGTTGCTGTTGCTGTTGCTGTTGCTGTTGCTGTTGCTGTTGCTGTTGCTGTTGCTGTCTAGCTTGCTGTTGCTGGTGCTGTCGTCGCTGCTGCTGCTGTTGAGTTTGTTGCTGCTGTTGTAGTTGTCTCTGTTGCTGCTGTTGAACTAATGCTGAAATGGTATCCCGATTTTCCTTAATGCTTCGACTAAGGGTATAAATAACTGACTTAATACTAGCAAATCTCTTTTGATAATTTGCCAATTCTTCACTAACCTTTTGTGATTCTTCTGCTGATAAATTAGGCTTTTGTTGAATAGCTTGAAGTTGAGCTATTTTTTTTTCAAATTCAACGTGTGCCAAATTTAACTTTCTTAAATAATGAACTTTATTCATCAATGGCTCATTGACAATGGTTCTATTAATTGGATTGCTGTTATTGGTTTTATTGTTATTATTATTACTATTGCTACTATTAGTGTTTTGACTAGAATTGACTGTACTAGTATTGGGAGTTCCATTAGTATTAGGCGATGAAGAGCTATCAACAGAATTAACCCCCGAGGTGTTAGCAACAGATATTGCAGGACTTCCAACCACTGGACTGTTTGGCACAGGCGAACTGGCATTGAAACTCGGCATTGTATTGTTCATGTACATCCCATTCATGCTCATGCCCGATAAATTTTGATTATTCGTAAGATTATTACTATTCATTTGCATATTGCTTGACATTCCCACAGCTGATCCAACTCGCTGTGTTGGATCAATCCCCATCATATTATTGTTGTTGTTGTTATTGCCCTGATTGATTTGATTGTTGTTCGCAATCTGTTGCTGCATGTTATTATTCATTGCGGAGTTCGTGTTGATCGCCATACCGCCATTGGCTTGAACATTTTGTTGTTGTAGTTGTTGCCGTTGCTGTTGTAGCTGCTGTTGTTGTAATTGCTGCTGCTGCTGCTGCTGCTGTTTTAACCTTTGTTGCTTGGTAAAATTGAAAAGAATTTGTTCAATCTTTTTAGCTAGTTCGAAATGACGTTTCCCAGCCTCAGTATTTGGTCCCAACTTCTTAGCTTCTTCAGTCGCCTGTCTGTATCTCGCAACTAATTTAGCAACTTGTTCTTGAGTCAATTGTGATACATTTAACTGCGGCTGTTGTTTCTGGTTTCCTTGATTATTCATTATTGACTATATCTGAAATGAAATTTCCCAACCCGAAGACCTTTAAAGGAAAAACTGAATGGAGAAAAAAAATAAAAGAAAAATAAAAAAATGTCAAACACACCTGCCCAATCAAAACAACGAATGAAATATCCAAAACCAAAGATATTTATTTTAGTTAACCAATATGAGGTGGTATCGATACAACAGTATGGATAAAGTTGATTGATTTAGTAATCGTGATGGATTGACTTTCTATCTTTGTCTTATTACGATGACACACGATATTTTCGATGATATATCACTAATCGATTTTTCTTAGTTTCTATTTTTCTTATTATAATGTGATTACGGTCACGTGTAGCTCTGCTCATCATATTAAATGAAATATCAGAAAGTTACATTTTGCCATCATATACACGAATTCTAAATCAATCATATTTCAAACCATTCATTAAATTTATTCAAGATGGCCCCAGCAATACCGAAAGGATTTAAGCTGCTACCTATAACGAAATCTGTGCTTACATTCAATCTTGCAATGCCAATACTAATTTCAATGATGGGATTGAAATACCTATTTTATCTAAAATTCAACCCGTATATCTATGAATGGCATCAATATTGGAGAATTTTGACAAATCAATTAGTTTTCTCGAATGAATCACAAGTTTTCTTTAGTTCAATTATATTTTATAACTTGAAGGTTGTTGAGAGATTGAAATCACCTCATAGATATGTATCGTATATCATCTTAATTTATATTGCTAATGTGATTGTTGTGACATTGTCTAATATATTATTGAAGATGATTTTACCTGATGAATGGAATTTATTACAATATTTGGATTATTCAAGTGGACCATTACCGGTAATTGGTGGGTTACTTTATGAATATTATATTTTCATTCCTGTGGTGTACAAATTTGAAATAACTGATCTACCGAATAGTACAGGGATGTCAAATAAATCAATTGTATTGTCTGATAAATTTTTCGTTTATGTTCTATGTTTCCAATTGGCTTTAGGTGAAGGAATACAGACGCTAATACCTATGATCACTGGATGGATTTTGGGATTTTTAGTGAATGCTAGAGTGATACCGGGGAAATATTGGAAAGTTCCATTTTTCAAACCAATTTACAAGTTCTTATATAATATCGGTAGTGAAAGAAGAACTGAAAACAATCAAAGATCTGACGATAATGATGTCAACGATAGAACTAGAAATCAAACTCCAGAAAGTGATACTGAACCGGTACGACCATTAACTACTCAATTTTTGGATTCTATAAGGCGATGATAGATTACAAGACACAAAGGCGAAGTATTTATTTGAGCAAAATAAAATAAAAAAGAAAGGTGAAAAAGAACGCATTAATTAAAAAGCAAAAACAAAGTTAATATATAAAAGAGAGAAGGTATAAACGATTTCTTAGGATTTTTTTTTATAGGGGATTGGTTTCATTAAATAACCATTTTGCTGCCCTAATATCATTAAACTTCATTAAATAAGGAGTCAAGGTGTTTCTAATATGAATGTGATAATTGTTGATCCAGTCGACTTCAAATCGGTTTAATTTTTTCTTATCAATCAAATTTATATTGAAAGGACACATTGTCAAATAACCAAATTGCAAGAAACTTCTTCCATCCAAATCTCTTCTATCAGGATTTTTCAATATCTCTAAATCACTTTCAATTCTAATACCAAAATGATAATCTTTGTAGTAACCAGGTTCGTCACTGATAACTTGACCCTCTCTAAATGTACAATTTCTTCCAAAATATATTGGCCCTTCATGAACACTTAAAAATGAACCAATCCCATGACCAGTTCCATGTCTATAATCTAATCCCTCTTCCCATAATGGAGCTCTAGCAAGAGTATCTAAAGTGATTCCGGTGGCAGAAACTGGGAATTGAGCTCTTGCTAATGCGATATGGCCTCTAAGAACTGCAGTGTAAGCGGTTCTTTCTTCCATTGTTGGTTTCGTGAAATGTAAAGTTCTAGTAATATCGGTAGTACCATCAAGGTATTGAGAACCAGCATCACACAAATAAATCTTTTTTGGATCAATTATAGAATTAACTTCCAATGAAGGTTCATAATGATTTGATGCCGCATTAGCTCCTGAACATGAAATCGTGGCAAAACTTAATCCTTTATAATTTGCCATTAATGATTTATAATAATCTAATTTCAAACTTCCTTGATATTCATTAATTGCTATTTTCTGTTTAATTAAATTATCTTCTAACCAAGCAAAATATCTAACCAAAGCAATACCATCTTTAACATGAGACAATTTCATCCCATAAAGTTCAGTTGGATTTTTAACACTTTTCAATAATTCAATTAAATTGGAAAGTTTATAATTAACTACTGAAAGTTTTGTAATTAATCCATATGAAACATCTGTCGACAAAATATAGTAATAACTTTCAAAATTGATTGCCAAAGCAGAAAGATCAATCCAAAACGCTGAATAATCTTTAATTTTCAAACTATTAATTTCAACATGTAAGTAACTTTCAACATTCTTAGGAAGCTTTTCAGGGTTAATATAAAACCTAACTTCATCTTGAGTAATTATCAAATATGCAAAGAAAAGAGGGGTATTAGGGAAATCATCACCTCTTAAATTCAAAGTCCAAGCAATTTCATCTAATTTGGTGACAATTATACCAGTTGCATGTTCACCCTCTAAACTTTCCCTTATTCTTGCAATCTTTTGATTTGCTGATTCACCAGTAAATTTATAAGATAATTCATAAATGGATTCCAAAGGTCTTGGCGGTTGACTTTCCCAAATTTCATCAATGAAATTGTTGTACAAAGGTTTAAATTCTGCACCATTTTCTTGACATCTTTTCTTGAAATATTCCCCTAAACTTTTAGAAATCAATTTTGGATCTACTGACAAAACCTTATATTTTGAATTTTTCACCTGTTGAATGGTCCAATCTTGCCAAGATTGACTTCCAACAGTACCTTGTTTAAATAATTCCCAATTAGCGTCCAACTGCTTTTCAGCTTCCAAGAAATATCTACTATCGGTTGATAAAACTGCTTTAGTCAATGAGATTATAGCCACCCCAGCCGAGCCACTAAATCCGCTAATGTATTCTCGTCTATTATCACATGAAGCGGTGTATTCACTTTGATGTTCGTCTTCAGAAGGCACGATATAGACATCGATGTTATTAGCAATCATTAATTGTCTTAATCGATACAATCTTTGAGAAGTATTAACTTGAGTAATTGCTTCAGGTTCTCCATACAGATTCACCAGATTGAAATTAATTTTCGCAAAGATCTCTTCATCATTCAATTTGTCATCCTCAATACTATATTTTGTAGGGATAATTTCATTAGATGAGAAATTAATAACTTTATTGAAATTGTAATTCATTGCTGGATGCTGTTGTTGAACCAGATGTTCTTCGTATTTTGGCAGTAATGCATCCCTTGCGTGAATCGCTTCTATATTATCTTTGTTGACAACGATTTCTGATTTGATATTTCTTATGGATTTCTTGGTTCCATTGGAGAATTTGTTGAACACATTAGGCAAGCAGCTCATTAGAGGAGATTTCGATCCATGATTCTTCAATGGAGACTTTTCATTACTGCTGCCATTAGCGACGTAATCTGAAGATGAACTGCCATCAGAGAAACTTTTCATTAAAGCAGGAGAATCAGGATAAGTCACAGTTGAACCCATTTTCGATTATTATTATTTTCTTTTTATGATTTGATTACAAAGTATCTCAAGGTCGGTTGAAGTACTCCACGCTATTATATATTATATAGTTATTTGCAAAAAAGAGATGTACCACAAAAAAGGAGAGAAAGATATAAAGAAAGCGGGTAAAAGATCAATAAAAGGAGAGGTTTTTCTTCTTGGTTTCTTAAAAATCGATTTCGTCTAACCAAAATTTGAAGGATTAAAAGTTGCGTTGTTTTCTCGACCTGATTATTTTGGAGTTGAGTTGTTACAGAATTTTTTGATTGACTTCTCTGAAATTGGGGCAATGCGAGTATCTTGCGACTTTGGCATCTTTTCACATAATCTTGCAGTATTGTACATTGCAGTGTGTCAATGCACTAATGAGCACTTGTATGCTGATTTATGCATATTACTAACCGCACTCATTCCCAGCAAATGTTTGGAAAAAGAACCTTTTAGAAATTTTAGACAGAGACAACAACAAAAAAAAAACTGCCGAACAGAAAAAAATACAAAAAAAAATTAAATTAAATTAAAAATATAAATACAAAAATACTTTTTGGTATCTTCTCTCACTTCCAAATTTACTTACTTTTGTTTGTATATATCATCATCGTTTCAAGGAAGTCGCATTTTCTCTTATTTTTCTTATATTAAAACCTTACTGCAAAATAGTTAAAGAAGATGTCAGGAAATCGCGACTTTTTGAAAAATTCAAAGCCATCAACCTTCCCCTTGTTGAACCAGGATGTTCCGTTTGTATTTGATCCTGACAATAATAACAACATTAACAACATCCCTAATAAAAAGAAGTTATTGTCTAATAATAATATAGAGGATACTGAATCGTTAGCAGTAACAAGAAACTCAAAAGACATTTCTTTGGCTATTCATCCTTTGTCAACACCAATATCCATAGATCCAACTGTTGCTGTTGCTCATCGCACAAATTCCAAAAAGAGAAGCAAATCCCAGAGATTAGATGATACTACATTAAGTTCGCCAGCTAGTGATGATGAGACAGGCGGGCGTTTCAAGAGAAGATTAGTTGATTCTGCTGAACAACAACAACAACAACAACAACAACAACAACAACAACAACAACAACAGCTTGACAGTAATGAAGATGTGAGATTTGAATTCACTGAGCCACTGCTGCAGCTACCTCTTCCTTCACCAACTGCCTCTCCAAAGCACTTTAGTGTCTTAAATGAGCAATCAGTTACTCAACCCGAAATTGCCGAAGAAAATTATTATGATAAAGCTTTAATGCCCTTGTTGGCGAATCAAGAGTTTATGGCTATGTTCAAGTCAAACAATTTGTTACCTCATATGATGGCTAAAAACGCAAAGACTGCATTATTGTTTAATCTTTTACAACATACAGATAGAACTACGTTATCAACGCTAAGTAATCATATTATAAAGCACCTTCGATTTGATATGTTGTCAAATTTGCCAATCGAGTTATCTACTAAAGTGCTATCGTTTCTTGATTTTAAATCACTTGCTAATGTGCCAAGAGTTTGTAAAAATTGGGCTATCTTAATGAATAACAACGATTCTCTTTGGAAGAAATTGATAGTCCAAGATGATTTGGTGAGTGACGCAACTGTCTTAAACCATGATCAATCAAATTTTCCTAAATTAATTGAAAAATATTATAGTATAAGCCAGAGGCTTTATTCTAATGATAGAGATGAATTTGCAAAATCTTGTTTTAAACCTTGTTATTATAGATTACTTTACAAAAAATATTTTATTATAAATAAAAATTGGAATACACCCTCATTCACTCCAAGAAGAATTTCATTGAAAACTCATGGGGAACGTATTATTACTTGTTTACAATTTGATGAAGATAAAATTGTAACAGGGGCTGATGATAAAATTATGAACGTTTTTGATACTAACACTGGTAAAAAGAAGATGGTTTTAGAAGGTCATGAAGGTGGTGTTTGGGGTTTAAAATACATCGGTAATACTTTAATTAGTGCATCAACTGATAAGACTTTACGTATCTGGAATTTGAAAACTGGGAAATGTACACATGTCTTGCGTGGTCATAACTCAACTGTGAGATGTTTGGATATTATTGAACCCGTGATTGTTGGGAGAGATGATCTTGGAAATGATATCGTATTTCCTAAAAGACCTATCCTTGTGAGTGGTTCAAGAGATTATAATTTGCATATGTGGGATTTATCAATGGTTAAATTTGATGAAATTTTGAATAATAAATTTGGTATTAAATATACTGAAGAAGAATTAGAGGAAGATCGATTACTACTAGATGAAGCCGCGAAAGAAGGTAAATTGATTGAATTGAATTCTGAGAGTAAATACTTTATGGCATGCTTGAAATATCATTCAAATGCCGTAAGGTCAATATCGGTTCATGGGAAAATTATTGTTTCTGGCTCTTATGATTCAAATGTTTGTATTTGGGATGCTGAAACTAAAAAATTGAAGCATGTTTTAACTGAACATAGTTCTAAGGTTTATGCTACGGCTATTGACGCTAAGAGAAATCGAGTGCTATCGGGCTCTTATGATACCACTGTTAATATATGGGACATTGACACGGGGGCTAGATTATTTACATTAACTGGACATTCATATCTTGTTGGATTAATTCAATTGACTCCACATAATTTAGTTACTGCTGCTGCCGATGCAACTATTAGAGTTTGGGATCCAGAAACTGGTAAGGCAAAACTTGAATTACAAGGGCCTGGTGCCATAATATGTTCTCAAAATAACGATAAGCGAGTCATTGCAGGAGCTGAAACCTTAAAGATGTGGGATATTAACACTGGTGAATTAATCAGAGATATGTTGTCTGACACGAAAAGCGTTTGGCAAGTTCGATTTAATGATAAGACTTGTGTTGCTGCGGTTCAAAGAGGAAGAGAAGCATGGATTGAAATTTTTGATTTTGAAAATTATCATTAAACTCTTGCTTTTTTAATTCTAACTACGCGTACGATAATGAACGAATGAATTATAATCTTATTTGTAGTCTATCTATTTACCACGGCGAATTGAATCTTCTAATTAGAGGAATTAGAACCTCATCACTTTTCTGTTTATTCCAGCCAACTTTAGCAAACAAGTAATTTCTTAACATATCCAAATCTGGCGCACCCCAAACAAAATCAGTTCGATCCATGTCAACTTCAGGACTGAGATAAGCATGTTTGACTCTTTGATCTGGAAATGAAGTGTCAAGAAAAATTTCATTCGAGATCAATCTTTTTCTTAAGGATTTCTTAAACGGGGTATCACATAACTCACCAATTAATTGTTTATTATCTTGACATTTCATGCACCATTTACGAAACTCAACTAATCCACCAAACTCATTGATTATCTTCACAGCAATGACTGGCCCAATACCTTTCAACCCTTCGGTGTAGTCACTACCTAAAAGGTAAGCAAGCTCAATTAAATTGTGTCTTGTAAGATTTAATCTTTTCTGTAAATCATTTAACTCATAAAACTCCGCAAACTTTTTTTCAGTGAAAATGTGTCGGTAGATCTTATTACCTCCGAATAAGAAACAATCACTATCATCAGTTACAATTCCATCAACTAATTTCAAGTTTAATAATTCTGCACATTGAGCTTCAGCTTCCATTGGTGCAGTGATATACGGGATCCCAAAACAGGTAAGTAAGTCCTTCACCTCTTCAATCATTACATCTGTGACTTCATCAGAATCTCGTAATTCCCGTTTTTGCTGGTCTCTTAATGCCGTCATGTCGAAATCATAATGTGCCGTACTTGTCGTTTTGTATTGTGATACTAATGTCTTTGTAAATTCAATATTAGATTGTTCTTCCTTGTGCAAATCGCTGACAAGATCATTTTCTTCATCTTCTTCAAAGTCGTAATGAGTTATTCTTTGATTGTTAGCTCTCAGTTCATTTTTTGAAGGTTCAGATTCGTCGTCATCCTCCGGAATTTCAAGTGGGGTCTTTGATTCAGAAAAACTGTCTTCCTCTAAATCAATCACTTCCTTCTGTTTATTGTTGGCACTGGTTATCACTTGAACCTGGTGGTCTTCACTATCTGAGTCTTTTATATTTCCTGCATCTTCGTCAAAATGGAAGTTCTCAATCAATTCATCTTTAGCCTCGGGAGTGTCAGATTTTTTTGAAGGTACAAATTGATTACAGTATGCGTTCTTGAGAAGATTGCTGTCATTGAACCAAGAAGGCATCTGGGGTACTGGCTTAGGCTTCTCCTTATGTTCCTCAAGCTCCCCTTCTTCTTGCTCCTCCTCTATCGGCTTTTCAAACATTGAGCGTCCCAAATTAAATTTAGGAACCACTCTGTCAGTAATCACATTCTTTAAATTGCTCTTTTCCTGATTCTTTGACAGCCCAATTTCAAATTTAAATGGGTCGGTTTCCAAAAAATCCTCTTCTTCCTTCAGTATTCTCTCAAGATCTTTCTTTGATTCCGCAATCGCTCTTTTAAGTTCCTCTTTATACTGTTCCTCTTGCAGTTCAAGCGACTTCTCTGCAGCAACTGACAACTGCATATTATCATCTTCAAAATCATCCCCCACTTCGGCATCTTCAGAATTTACGCCACCAGGAGCCCGAGCTATCAACAATGAGTTGGATCCTCCTTGAGCAAGCAGGTGTGATGCAGGTGGTAATGGCATCGAGTTAAGTGAAAAGCTTTCTTTTGGCTTTTTAACTTCAATTTCGACTTCTTCCCAATCAACATCGCTAAAGTCATTGTCATCATCACTCACATCTCTTTTCTGTTTCTTAGCCACAGGACTAGTCTCAGTAGCTATAGATCGTTTGACTCTTTTAGGGCTATCATCTAGTAAACTAATAGCGTTAGACTTACTGGTCCCCTCTTGATTCAATGATAAAGTCCAACCTTCTTCATTCTTTTGCAACGTATAAGCTTTATCATTCTCCCCGGCAATCCTTCTAGTCATTGTCTTAACCGAATCAAGGTTGGGTAGATTATCATCCATTCCAAGAACATTTAATAATTTTTGGGTCAAGAAATTTCTCTTGGTAACCATTTGAATTTGAAATTTCGAGAAATCCAAACTGTTTGGAAAAATGTCCTGAAGTTGCTCCTTTGAGTAACCCATTCTTAATCTTGATCTTAATCTGAGTTTATGAAGAATTCTGTATTGCTTCTCTAAAGACAAGGCTTCAAATTCTGATGAGGCAGGATCAATATTATCTAAATCAACTTCATCGATGTCATCATCTAATCCTGCCATATACTTCTGATAATCAGCTTCACTAATCAATCTTTGATCTGATTTCTTATGCACAAACTTATCAATTTCGGGTAAGTGATACTCATCCTGTTTTCTGAAATATGTGACTTTATTCTCCTCATTCTTCTTTAGCAGTTCCTTTTTATTCTTACTCACATGTTCTTCTGCCATCTTTTGCATTTTCATGAGTAACAATTTCTGAGCAGTTCCTTTTGCACTTTTCCTCTGACCTTCTCTTCTTTCACGTCTTCTCGCAATCGTGTTCAATTTAATTAATGGGGCCCCGCCATCAAATACAAATATTGGTAATACCCCATGATATAATAGTTTACATATTCTTCGGAAGAACCCGCTAATGTGGGATCCGACCATCGCATGGCCCTCTTTGTTTCTAACTGCCTTTAAAAATTGATATACCCAAATCGAAGCATCAATCGCTAGCCTTTTCTTCTTCAAGGTTTCTAATCTAATTGGCTTGCCAGCATCTTGAACTATATTCCATAGCTTGTTAACCCCCATGATCTGAGTGAAAAACAATTGACAACCTCATCGGTTGAAAAGTCTCTCGCATGGCTAATGAAATTGCAACGGCGGCGACAACATGAGGGCTTCTAACCGCAACCAACATACATGCGCATTCACCGCTAATTTAATTGATTATTATATACAATGCTGTAAAGCAATATGGCAGCCAAACATTTCCAAGAATAATAAAGCTCAATTAAGATATAATATTTGGTTCTCACTTTTCAAAATTCGGTAATATGACGCGTACTAACACTTTGCTGTTGACACGTGACCTTTTGTCAATTTTTATATTGTCGCGTCTTGTTTACTTCCCCAATGATCTTTTCAATTCCTAAATCAGCAATGAATAATGAACAAAATGACAGTGGCAGTAGTACTGGGACAGGATTTGTCGATATAACTGCCATTGATTCTGACACCAACAACTTGCCAGACGACTCCTCATCATTTGAAAATAATTCCACATCGCTTTTCAAAGATGTGACTCCACAAATTAGAACTAAGCGAAAGAAAAGTAGCAATAAGTCTTCGTTGGGGAAAGAAGTTATTGAACACTCAACTCCATACAAATCTGCAGAAGGTAAAAACCAGTCTCCGTCCACTTCGGTAATAATACCCCTGACTCCACTGGCAGTCGGATTACTGAAAAAGCTACAAGATTTGAACGACCATGAAGACGAAGATATCAGTGCACAATTGATAATAAGAAAAGAGCAATTGCAGAAAATCAATAACTTACTAAAGTCAAAAATCTCACAGTTAAATAATGGATACCGTCAACCAATGGCAGGGATATTTTCTGATACCGATAAAAGTTTGGTTGAAGCTTTGCTATCAGACAAGATTGATCAGTTTGAACTAGGAAGCATTGTAGATGGTAATTTAGAAGATATCTTGATTTTAAATGATGATCTTGAGAAATTTAGTGTATTACCTCTTTCCAATAATTGGAGACTTCGGCAAAAATTGCTCCGGAAATTTACACCTTTCATGGAAATTGAAAATTTAAAATTACAATTAATAAACGAGAAAGGTAAGAAATTAAGAGTAACACAATTTCAAAGTTATTTCAAAAATTTATTCCATTTTTTATTTGAATTGGTGTTAGATGATTCCAGTAGTACTTTGGTGTCGTTCAAGATATTGAATTTTTCTAATGAAAATATAAGTGGATTATCTAAAATCGAAATCAGCAATTTGCTCAATAATTATTTTTTACCAGAGCAAGATAACAATTCTGCTCCAATTACTGCAGGATCTGACACATTTACAAATACTATCAACAACGCTTCCAGAAAACTCCTACCTGATGCAGTAACTAATATAAACCAACTTGATTTGAATGGCAGATCGTACACATTGATATTAAAAGAAGGCAGAAATTTGAGTGGTTGGTTTTATTCGTTGAATAATTATTCCCTATTAGCCATTAAAAGAATAATTCTCTTGCTTAAGGTTATTAGTCGTATAGATGAGAAGGGACAGCTAGAAAATTTGTTTGATAAAAGTTTTATATACAAAGTGAATTCTCACTTAAAGTTAATATTCAAGATATTAAAGGATGCGAATATACAAGATGACGATAACAATGAAGATGACGATGACCATGAAGCAAACATGTTGAGTTTGTTATTTACAAAATTGAGTATTGACGAAAGTAATGTTGATGATTACATGACACAATTTGTTGATTTTAGTTTGACGTCTCGCCAAGTTTACCAAAAGAACCTAGTGTTTTTATTAATAAAATTCTTCAAAGGATTCCAAGAATTGCGAGTAGGTGAAAATTTCAAATATTCGATCGTGATCAGTTGGCTTGTTAATTTTGAGTTTGATTATATTGGCGAGAATTGTGAACCTAGCACCTCATTTAAGGTAATGTATCATGCGAAAGAAGTGCCAGATATTGAGATACCAGAATTGTATAATCATCTCGATGAAGTTTTGGCAAGACTCATAAGGCAGAAAGGGACAGTGAACGGAATAATTACATTAATTGAAAATTTTCTAGGAATTAGTGGTTCCTAAGATCTATGTATAATAATAATTACAGAATATCTATTTGTATTTACATATGTACAGTCTATTTCTTTGTAACAAAGCAAATGGCCTTTGGTTTAACAATGATCTTATTGATATTTTCTAATAGTGGCCTAGATTTTTCATCAGCATTTTTCAATACTTGTTCCAAAATTTCCCTTTCTGGTTGATCAGATAATGTTCTTGGTCCACTAAATTTGAATTTGAATTTCCCGTTGATCATCACATTAAAGTCTTCATATGCAGATTGTTTCACAGGCAACTGTTTTGGCCATTCCTGAGTGAACACAGAATACCACTGGAAGTCATGTTTCTTTTGTAAGGATTCCCATAGTTCTTCAGTGATAACCGGACAAACAGGTGATGCCATAATCAATAATTTATAGTAGAAATTAAATAAAAGTTCTTTGTTCATTGATGTAATCCCGTCACTTAATGCATTAGTCATTTTCATGTAGTCGGAAATGACAGTATTCAAGCTTAATTCATCGCCAAAAGATTTATCTAACTGACCAACATATTGTTGCAAAAAGTTAAATAACGAAATTTCAATATCGTCAAATTGTTTGGCTTGCACATACTCTTCATTCTTTTCAAGTAATTCTTCAAAACTAGCAGATTTAATGTCACTCTCAATGGACGTGCCCAACTTTTCCAACTTTTTAAGCCATCTTTGAATTCCACTAATTTTGCTTTCATCCCAATATAATACTTGTTCAATTGGCGCTTGGAATAAAACGTGAGCTCTAGTGGAATCGGCACCATATTTTTCAATAAATTCAACAGGATCAACTCCATTAAATTTGGATTTTGACATTTTCTCATAAGTGACTTCTGGTTCAAGCTCACTATTAAGCAATTTTGGTTTATTAGGATCAGAGAAATCTAATTCTTGTGGCTTTAAAAATTTTTGGGTTTCTGGGTGCAAATAAGTTTTGCCATGAACCATACCTTGACTGACAAGCCTCTTAAATGGTTCACCATTGAGATCGCCGCCATTCCATTTACCAGTATGTTGGAGAACTTTTCCAAGGAATCTAGAGTACAACAAATGTAAAATCGCATGTTCAATACCTCCGATGTACAAGTCCACGGGCATTTGTTTATCCACGACTGCTTTACTAAATGGTTCTTGGCTGTTCTTAACATCAAGGAATCGGAAATAATACCATGAACTATCCATAAAAGTATCCATAGTATCAGTCTCTCTCGTGGCATCTTTGTTACATTTAGGACACCTGCAATGTTTGAATTCGTCATGAGTATCTAAAGGGTTTCCCTTTGCTGAAAATTTCGAAATTTCTGGCAAACAAACTGGCAAATCTTCCACTGGAACTGGAACCATACCACAATCATCACAATAAATTATTGGAATAGGACAACCCCAGTATCTCTGTCTGGAAATCAACCAATCTCTTAATTTAAAGTTCGTCCTCTTATTACCCATTGATTCGGCTTCCAATTTTTCCAAGAATTTTTTAGTCGCTTCTTTCACAGTCAAACCAACAAATTCTTTATCACAATTACCATTTAATCTCCCCTTTGCTTCTGTATACGGCTTCTCATTAAAGTCTTTGACGGTTTTGTGCGGATCAACCAGTTTGATTTTTGGTTCTGTTGGGCAATTTTGGGACCAGAAATCCCAGTCTCTTTCATCGTGACCAGGACAACCCATAACTGCACCACTACCATAACCAGATAACACGTAAGGCGCCACGAAAAGTGGTAATTTCTTCTTTTCTCGGGTAATCGGGTTCTCCACATATACTTCATCCAATTTGAAACCTGACTTGTTTTTCTGCTGTTTCTCGCTATTGCTATAACTAAACGAACTCTTCAATTCTTCCTCCTTAGATTTGGTTAAAAATTTTTTAAGGTCATTATTCTCTGCGGCTATTGCTTGAGCGATTGGATGATCAATTGCTAATGCCAAGTATTGAACACTGAATAAAGTATCAGGTCTACTGGTAAACACCTCAATAAATTTGTCATCAGTATACTTATTGCCAACCAATTTGAATCTGATTTCTGCACCTTCAGATTTCCCGATCCAATTCTTTTGCATGAGCTTGACTTTTTCGGGCCACTGTTTTAACAAGTTCAAATCATTATTCAATTCGTCAGAAAATGCACTGATTTTTAGAAACCATTGGTTGAGAACCCGTTTTTCAACCTTAGCCCCACTACGCCAAGACTTCCCGTTAGCATCAACCTGCTCATTGGCTAACACGGTTTCATCTACTGGATCCCAATTGATCTCCTTGAAATTCTTGTAGGCAAACCCATTATCATACAACCACAAGAATATCTCTTGAGTATGTTTATAATATTCCTCAGTATGCGTTGCAAATTCCCTGTCCCAGTCAAAAGAAGTTATCATCTTCGATAGTTGGTTCTTCATTTTTACAATATTGGAGTTTGTCCAATCTTTAGGGTTAAGATGTCGTTGTCTTGCCGCGTTTTCCGCAGGTAAGCCAAATGAATCCCAACCCATTGGGTTTATCACGTCTCTGTTTTTGTAACGGTGGTATCTTGCCAAAGCATCATTGATAGTATAAACTCTTAAGTGGCCCATATGAAGCATTCCTGATGGGTATGGGAACATTGAAAGGATATAGAATTTTTTATCCTCATTGAAAGGTTTCTTTACTGGATTTTCTTTCCATTTTGCCTCCCATTTCTCGTCCAATTTATTCAAGCCAATTTCCTGTAGACGACAGGTTGTTGAAAACTTGGAAGAGGGTATAAGACTGAACTTTACAGCCCTCTTAAAGTAATAATGTTTAAGCATACAATCTTTCGACGGTAATAGTAATACATGCAAATTTGAAGTTTATGTTGAAATTTTTATTTCTTACCCGCTTTGAAAAAATCTCAAAATGCCGATGGCCAAAACATGTCTGAACAGTATCAGACAAAATATATACCATAAGCGACTATGGTTTCGGCTCCAGAATTAAAGAAGGTAAGTAAGAATGTTGGCAGATTTTGTTGGCTTAGTTACTAACAAGTTAGTATATGGACAAGACTTTGAGTATCCAACTAAATGGGTCAAGAAAGATCATTGGTACTTTGCGAGGTTATGATATGTTTTTAAACTTGACGTTAGATGATACAGTCCAAATCGAAGCCAATGGTGATAAAGTTCAAGTCGGATCATCAGTGGTTCGAGGGAATAGTGTGTTATCGATTGAGGTGCTAAATAAAATATAAGCGGAACGCATAGATGAAGAAGCTACAAGAAAGCAGGACCAAAATAACCAATCTCTAATCTCAATAATGACTTATATAATGAAAAACAAAAAATAAATGAACTGAAGGTGTGCGTGTGTGTAATGAGTGTATAATACTTTAAATATCAAAATTAAAACAAATAACAAAAGGAAAAACTGAATGTCTAGCATCTAATTTTAGAAACGGGCAGCCATTTCAAATCCTTCATGTTTATAGCCACATTTTTCATAAAATTTAATATTTTTCTCAGCACAATCTAAAATAACTTTGTAGCAGCCATTTTTTTTACCAATTTCGCTCAAATATTTTATTAAATGTAGCCCTAATTTTCTCCCCTGTTCTTCATTTGACACAGCAATGTCTTCGATGTGACCAATTTTCCCACACTCATGAATAATTTTCTGTTCGATAATAATAGAACCAACGCCTACAATCTTGTTATTTTTGGCTTTGTTAACTATAACAACAGTGTTATAAATGTCTGGGTGACCCTTCATGTACTCTATAGTTTTTGCAAATTTCTCACTCGAAAGGTTACCAACTTGGGTTAAAACACTGAGGGTTGAAACCACTCCTTCGAAATCACTAGCTTCAACTGGTCTAATGAAATAATCAGAATGTAATTCGCTCATTATAGTATATATACATATATAATTTGGTATATTGATAAGGATGAGTATACCTTGTCTAATGGAGTGAGAAGAAGAAAGAAAAAACTTGAGACTGAAAAAAAATTTATTTTCAAAATTCAGAAAATGTGAAGGCAAAAATCCTTTGATGCGATTTGCAACTATATCTCGGGGCAACCTCAGTTAGTGCAAATTGTAAACAATACGCTGCATATTTTCCACGTGGCATACATACCGAAGAAACAACAAACATGTACACCGCTCAGTTACCATCGAAACGAAGACAAGTTACATCATTTTTACAGCTACATCATCATAAATTATGGGCAATTTATTATTTTATAAAGTAGATAGGTTTATATGCTAATTATACACCGATAGAAACAAAATTCAACAAAAACTATGCGTTAGAACTGAAGTAATAAAAAAATGAACAATATAAAAATAATAATAAAAAAGTATTTGAAGAATTAAAAGAATTTACCATGATACTCTCAGAGTATCACGATGATGATTAAAAAAAGGATAATGGGGATGAGAGAGACTCAGAGGGACATTACAGTGACCACCAACGAGACCAACCCGATAGTAACCAACTGTAATTTTGTTGAGAACACTGAGGCGTCACCAGTAAATGTGCCATTAATAGTGTTATTAGCGCCATAAATTGCATAACTGGAGGAAGATCTGTGTCTTCTGACAGTAGTGTAGTGAGTATTCGTTTGAGTTGAAGTTAATGGGATGTATTCGGTGGTAAAAGTGTCCGTATTACCATCATGGACAGATACTCCATAACTAATACCAGTTGTTTTTCCGTCTATGACTGTAGTATGAGAAGCAGTTTGAGTTGAAGTCTCAGTGGTGACACTAGTAACCCAAACGTCAGAATCGGTTGAACTTTCACTAACAGTGGCCCCTTCAGCAGCGACAGAAGCAGAAGATTCAAGATCAGTAGATGAAAATGAGGCAGCATCAGTAGATGCGTAAGCAGCGATATCCGACGAGCTATCAGTAATAGAAGCACCAGCAGTAGTAACAGCCGATGAACTTAAATAAATACTTGAACCTTGAGCATCAACAGAGTATGAGCAAGATTCAGTAGCATTGGTGTAACCAGAAGCAGTTGAAGAGATCAAGGGAGAAGCTGAAGAATAAATGTCAGCACTGTCATTAGTGGTGGTGACGGTAGATGCGGTAGAAGTAGTTGAGCAGCTACCAGTGGTGGTGCTACTAGTAGTGGTGGAGGTAGAAGAAGTCGATGAAGAGGAAGCCGATGAAGTTGAAAATGAACCGCTATCTTCGTTAGCGCTAACTGGGAAAGCGGCACCTGCTCTTCCATTGATGGAACCATCTTTAACATTGATTTTGTTACCAGTAGTATCGGCATAACTGTATTCTGTGCCAGTGGAATAATCTGAGACTTTGATGTATTTGGTATAGTAAATGAATGGTACGCCGTTAAGAGTAGTTTTACCGCCAGCCCATGAAACAGTACCGGCTTGAGAAGAATCACCACCAGCCCATAATCCAATGAAAACTCTCATCGGAGAATCTGGGAAATCATGGTTGCCATCATTTGGGAGGCCTGCAGCTTCTAGAGTTCTAACAACTTTATCATCAATCGACCAAATGATTGAATCTTGCTTCCATTCGATGCTATAAGTGTGGAATTCTTTAGTATCGTCATAACTGAGCTGAGCATCAAAACCTCTATCGTAATTACCCACCTTCCCTTTGCCAAAATAGTTGGTGCTTGCCTTAGTGCTGGAACTCGCTAGAAATTCAAAATCGATTTCATCCCCATCATCGGATTGTAAGAACATGTTACTTATAATCCCAGTACCAGGAGCAACTTTACAATTAACCTCCACTTTACCGTATAAGATATAAAAATTAGATCTCAAAGAAGGATTGTCACCGTGGTTCTGAAATGATTCTTCTAACCCATTGCTAGTGTATTGAATGTTTTGAGAGCCAGCATAAGCACTGAAATAAGTGGTTTCTTTGCTAAAATCAAGGTAAATTGATTTGCCTAAAGCTGGATCTGCAGGACATGAACCTTGCAAAGGATTACAAGTACTAGCAAAATTAGTTGTTGCATCTGCTGTGACCAAAAGTGGCAACAGTATTAATGCGAGTGCTTCAATAAATCTCATTTTTTATTCTTGTGTTTCCGTCTTATTTGAGAGCGGTTTGAATATATAAAAACAAAAGACTAAATACTCTAGTTTGAAAAATTGAGCACAAAAAGGAAACTAAATTTTAAAATTTTAAAATCAAACCTGGGAAACCGTTTGTTATTTATAAAAACGAGCCATAGTCTTAGCAGCCAGTCGTTCTACAGAATGCCTCACAATGAGTTGCATGAAACACGCTGCCTAACAAAAAACTAGAATATGTTGACAATTGGAATTTCGAATCACTGGGGTTGTGGCACACTCAAAACATAATTAATTCCTGTTAATGGCAGTTCAAGCATTGCCGTTTGTGTACGTAATTCATCACAACTAAATCTCGGGTGGTAACTCGTCACTGGTAAAGGCACATTCCGATGGGGACTGCCATTTACCGATTAGCGAGATAAATTCACAGTCACCAAAGTGAAAAAAACTTAAGGAAATTGAAAGAACGGTAATAGTCACTTCTATTAATTTTTATTTGCAGCTGTTAAGTATATAACTATCTAAATGTGTCCTAATTTTAGAAACTTTTTTTGAGGTTAGGCAAACACGGCGATCGCCAATGTTGTGCAAAATACTGCTACCCACCAAGTAGTACCCACCATACATAAAAATTCAGGGTTCTGGCGGATTATGTAATTAATTAATAGTGTTACCTGGAGGATATCCTCCGTAATAAAAGTAATTGTCTGTTTGAGGATAAAATATACAGAGTAAGACATAAGCGGTTCATGAACGTTTCACGATTTGTTTAAAAAAAAAATTATATTCATTCTGAAACATTGACCACCAGACTCTCTGTATTTAGCTATTTTTGGACAACAATAGGCCCATATCTTGGTATCGGACTATCTATTGAAAAGAAACGAGGAGGTTAAATTAGTTACCGAGGAAAGTCATCGATTTGTGACGCAAAGAAATGTCCATAAATTTTAGGATTTGATAATAGCTTATGCATGCTGAAATCGCAAAATATTCCGGAATTGCAAATCCATTTGGAATGTACATCATATGAACCATTATACGATTATTCTTGGATAAATATTTAATAATTAAAGATACATATTATAGCACAGACAAAATTAACAGAATCCATTGGTTATTGGCAAGAAACTCGCTAGTGGAACAAGATGAAGACTGAGAAGACAGCGAACTTTGACGCATCGCTGATGTGGTAAAAACCTCAAAGGAATGACCCTTCAGAATCCCCAATGATAAGCCCATTATTATTAAATTCCAATTATGCCTCCATGTAGAATAACCAACACCTATAAACAATTTATTGTAAAGCTTGAATACAGCTTCATCAATGTCAGTTTTCCCTTAAGTTCATTCCATCTCACCAAGTGAATCACTATAGCCACTCACCTAAAGATTAGAGAAAACGCGCGCTAATGTTTGTGGGCAGTCGTGTGCCCCATAAAAGTGGAAGATGACGCATCAAGGGTCCTTGTAACGTCCTCATCAACTGACCAATCAAATTGTATCTATGGAACTTTTGATTCAATTGGGTTCCGAAAACTTTCACAGTTCATCGACCATAGTTCCAGCGGTTCCTTTGCTGAATTCAAACTCAAGTTCACCGTCATTCTACCGACGAAAAAAGTTGTAGATCAATCCCACTACCTGGTAGCGCCCGACGGACAAATTTCAAGATTAGCATCCATCGCGTAGAAATTTGGCCATGATTTGGAAGCCATTGAGCCTGCATTTGATGGTTACAGTGTTCGATCTTGAGAAATTCTGCCCTCGCTGAACCACTTAAAGCTGAATCCGGAGAAAAGTCGCCCTTAGTTGGACTTCAAACACCACCATAAATTACAGTTAACTTTCGAAACAAGAGACATTCAGATTAGAAATCATTCTAATACCCTCAGAACTTGTATCAGTCGAGACCTCGTTAGGTATATGTATCATGGGAAATTGCAAATCTTGGATAACCGCCTCTCTCATACAACGGCACGCCATGCATTGAGGATTCGCGTCAAATAGGAAACCACGGCGTTAAACTCTTCAATCCACCACTGCCAATTCAATCAAGTATTACTGACACTTAGAAGGCTTCACTTAATTTTTGTGCGATATTAAACTTCTTCGGTGATGCAAATCGAATCGCTATGGCCTCGTGTATGAGACTTCATTGGTAGTCAGGTAGCAGGTCAGGTTCCTGAGCGTTCTAAGGTCTCAAATCAAATCCAATTTTATCAACAACAAGATCCCTATTGTTGAGTTCTTTGGGGTATTATGGCTTAAATGCACCATATTCCATCGATTTTCAATTGGTAGTAGAGAGAGAATCAAATTGTGAACAGCTTTGCCTGAATTAGCGATGACTTAAAAATCTACCCGCCCAACACCGCCCGCTATAAAAATTTTGAAAAATTGAAATTTTTGAAATTTTTTTCTTCTTTTCTTTCCTAACATCAAATCGCGTACTTGCCTGTATTAATTAGTTGATGATTTATAATTAGTTGATTATTGACTTTAGGCTTAAGCGTAGACTAACCTTCGTGGAGCACGTTTCTGGGCGCCTGATATTGATTAATATCTGATATATTGGGAATCAGTTGTGACTAAATTTTCAAATCTACGAACTCAATTAGAACAAATGAGAAAGTTTTTTTTTTCTTTTTAAAGTAAGCTGCCTATTATACATTCTATATATCATAAAAAAAGATAACAACAATGAAAAACTGGGGGAAAAGAAATTTTCAAAAAAGAACTACTCATTAGGCAACACTCGAAAATGCTGCCTAAAATCGCTTCGTAAGATAATCAAATCTGGAATATGTGTAACCGATGAACGGCAACTCATTCGAAAGGGTATTATCGCCAGAATTACCATTATTTCTTTGCTGTTGTAATATTGGATTATCTGGAACATTATCCAATTCATCAGTTGGGAAAAATCTTGTATCTGTCATTGATTTCAATTTCGGAATGAAAGGTGCTTTAACGTCACGAATAGTATTCCAATCAACCCCTCTGAAAAATGGATGAGCTTTAATCTCAGCTGCTCCACCTCTTCCTAATCTGTATTCTGCTTTAGTCAACAACCTTCTAATTAAATCTTCACTTTCTGGGGCCAAATGAACTTCATCTGGAATAATCAAAGTTTCTTGCCAATTCAAGATCTTTCTATAAGTTTCATGGGGTGTATCAGAAGCAAATGGAGGCCAACCAACTAAGCATTCATACATAATTGCTCCCAATGACCACCAATCACATTCTTGTCCATAACCTTGATGAATGAAAATTTCTGGGGCGATATAATCTGGAGTACCCACGGTAGAATAAGCTTTCAATCTTCGATTTTTTCTCCAAGTCTGAATCTTGTCACGATTATTAATGGTTAAATGGATTGGCTGATCTATATTATCTAACATAACAGAGTTCCTATTATTGTTAGGTTTAGAAATTGGTTCTTTACCTAATAATTTTCTATAATAATTTGAATCATGAGTCTTGTGAAACCCAGTGGCTAAACCGAAATCACTTAATTTAATATGACCTCCAATATCAATTAAAATATTATCAGGTTTAATATCCCGATGAATAAATCCTAATTTATGAATAGCTTCAATTGCCAAGACACACTCAGCCATATAGAATCTAGTAATATCTTCAGTGAAAACTTGCCATCTAATGAGCATGGTCATTAAATCACCACCTGGTAAAAATTCCATAATTAAATACAAGAAATCTTTATCTTGGAAAGAATAAAACAATGAAACAACCCATTCAGAATCGCTACCAGCAAGAACGTCTCTTTCAGCTTTAACATGAGCTAACTGTTCTCGCTTAGACATTTCCGATTTAATCAATGTTTTCATAGCAAAAACTTTACCAGTGTCAACCTTTTGAACCAATCTAACTTCTCCAAACGCACCTTTACCGATGACTTTAATTGTTTTAAAATCTTGTAAGGCTAATCTTGTTCTTCGAAGTCGCACAAATTGAGACTCTTTATATCTTAATAAATTTTTGGCACGATTCTTACGTTCCTCCGAGCCTTCAGATTCTAATTCTTTCTCTAGCTGTAATCTTCTCTTATTTCGATCTATAGCTAAAGTAACAGTTTGTTGATAATAATTTTCCAATTTCAATTTAGTAGCTGAAGCAATATCTTGAGTCTCTTTAGGTAATAACTCTGGTCTCCTAGTGAATCGCACATAACCTTCGATTGGGCTTTTCAATGCAGCCGAATCATTGTTAGCAAGATTTTCACGGCTACCACCAATGCTATTTGTAGTGTTGCTGTTGGTGTTCTTGTAAAATTTATTGAAATTCAAGTAATTAGATCTCTTAGGTGGTGCGCTAATCGCCGCGTTCTCGTTATTATTGTTGTTGTTACTATTAGTAAAACGCGTCATTGGTGAGAAATACTTCTTTTGCTGCTGCAGCTGCTGTTGTTCGTAATGATTATTATTCACTTGTTCATTCTTTCTCTGTGCCAGTAATTGGGGTTGATACTTGTCACTTGAGGTATTGAACATTGTATGTCTTAAGTTCTAAAAAAGTGGGAAAAAAATTAGATGGTATTCGGTACCTGTGCCGCTGGTACTACTTTTCTTTCAGTTATTTAATAAGGAATATTCTTCACTTTCTCTAGTCATAAACACGAGTGGACTTTATATCAGTGGATTGTTAAGGTAAAGAGATTGAGGTTCCCCCTTGAAGTTTCGGTTGAAATCTTTTTCTGGTTGTGAATCAATTTTTTTTTGGATGCATTTTTTAAAAGTCAAATTTGATCTCATCTTTAAGGGATATAGTAATTAGTATCACGTGGAAATTTCACTGTCATAGCCAATTTATACGGTTATACCTGTTACATAAGAGATCAACATAGGCAATTTTCCATAAATTAATAGCCATGTTATTTGTATGATTAGCAAGATCACTTGAAATTCAGGGACACTAGGAATATTGACTGCCAATTCGACAATCAAACATATTCTTTGTTTTGTCTTACAACATAAATTTTTAGTTAGTTGTTTAATAAAAAAACATTAGTCATATAATAAAATATACATTCACTTTAAATTAAATTACTAATTTATTAGAGGTAAACCGAAGTAATATGCCAACCAAGTAATTAAATTTAAAATTGTAATGCTTGACCTTTTTGTTTTTTGTCACCACCCAATTCAAAATGTTTACATCTCTTCAATGGTAATTGAGCCTTGGTTTTACATTTAACACATTCTAAACGCAAAACAACTTTCTTGGTAGTCTTGGCCTTTTTGTGGAAAATTTGTTTGGTTTGACCACCATAACCAGATTGTTTACGGTCATAACGTCTTTTACCTTGAGCAAATAAAGAAGCTTTACCAGCTTTGTATTGGGTAACTTTGTGTTGAGTGTGTTTTCTGCAGTTTTTACCCTTACAGTAAGTTTTTCTAGTTTTTGGAACGTTAACTAAAAGGTTAGTAATTCTTTCATAGTGCTGATACTTAGATAATGATAAAAGATTCTATTCGATAATTCAGTACTGAAATCCTTGGATATCAAAACTCCCTCTTCTTTGATTTAATTCGCAATGATTTGGACCATACTAATCTATTTCTCTTGTTACTCTTTATGCTTATATTTCTTGCCATTTTCCCATTTTCCCATGTTGACCAATATTGCTAATGCTCACCATGGCGAAGTTTCGCACTCGAATATTCACGATTCTCATCTCACAACATTTACCACAATACATAGACTATCCATTTCATATTATTTCATTTCCTCTTTTACGCATATCATTTGTAGTTTCTTTTGCAAACATACCCATTGTTACTGATATTTATCTCTTAAAGGTTCAGCTGAAGTCAATCAATTATAGATTTTCCATAGAAATTTTCACTCACTGACAGTGGGAGACGAAACTAAGAGAGCGGGTTACCCCCGTGATCTTGGATGTTGCTGAAAAACTTCAAATTGCAAGTCACAAATATTGTAATATAATATCACGTGTATATGACGTGAATATTTATAGGGCTCCCAAGACGTTAGGGTTTTTTATTTACCATTCCTCAGCTTTTCAATTCTACTTTAAAACTCAAACAGCAGAGAAGAAAAGTCCATCGTTATTGTTTAACCAATAGCCACTGCTACGCAAATTAAAATTATCTTACGATTTTTGTCACCGGATTCTCCGATGTCTTACTATTTCTGTTAAGAAGATAACATAATTTGGAGTTGATAAAGGTTTTGGTCTTTCATATCTTTGACATCTAATCTAGACCAATGAGAAATGAATTTTGACAGATAAGAGGGACCGCCATATCATCTCGCGAACAACTCGATTTGTAGACATTTTGCGAAAGAAGTGCCGTTTCATGTGAAACTTTAGATTCTTGTTTGTTGGCAATTTCTTTTTTTTAGCAAAGTTCCTTCAAAAACCATAAAAACTAATTTGTTGACACACACTTTAAAAAGGTAATGTGGCGTTCCCGTATTTTGAATTCAAGATAGACGAGCCACACACAATTTGTTGTTGTAATTGATTCGATTATTTCTTTGAATTTGCCAAAATTTGTAATTAGTTTACCCGCAGCCGCATCAAACCCCACCACTACAATTAATTTGGCCAAGGGTGGCTACGTCATGATAATAATAAATGGTTTATTTCATTTGTTGTTTGTTCTCCTTCATTAGTGGCCAATTTAAATACTAACTTTATCTGAGTGATCTGAACTTTGGTTACCCTCGTAAGTTTCCTTTCCGGTCGAGGACATGTGATGTACTCATATTTGTATATCAGTATGGAAACTGAATTTTATGAGAATAATAAAATAATAATATATTTGGTTTTTTTGGTAATTGATTGATTAATAATAAAAGGTTTACAATAATATAATATAATGGTTCATAAAATGCTTAGAAGGCCAATAGTGTTATCACTATTATTTTTCATTGTTATATTGAGCGTGTTTTATACCTCGAAATCCAGTAATCAGTTGACTGCTTACAGTGGATTACCGAAAGTTGATTCCGTCAAGGCAACTCATACAAACACGGAATCAAAACAACCAACTGTCAGTGAATTGAGCAGTAGCAATAGCAATAATGATGTTGTGGATAATCAAATTGTTTTGGAACCATTTATGCCAAAAATGGAAAATGAAACTTTGAAAGCTGATCTTGGAAGAGCAACTTGGAAATTATTTCATACAATTTTGGCTAGGTATCCTGATGATCCTAAAGAAACTCAAAAAGAATCACTTAAACAATTTTTGAACTTGTTTGTTAAGGTATATCCATGCGGAGACTGTGCAGCCCATTTTCAAAAATTGTTTAATAAATTCCCACCACAATTGATGAATAGACAAACTGCTGCTTTATGGGGGTGTCACATTCATAATAAGGTTAATGAGAGATTGCATAAACCAATTTATGATTGTACTGGTATATTAAATGACTACGATTGTGGTTGTGGTGGTGATGAAGCAAATGATGATTTTAAAGAGTTTTCCTCGTCAGGGAAAACAACTGAGAATAGTGAAGAGATTGAGCATTTGAAAAGTATCCAAATAGAGTCGAAAGAGGGGCTCCAGAGGGGAGGGTAAGAAAAAAGGTTATCTGAGGGATTTTTATGACAGTGTGTTTTATTTTTGCTAGCATTTTTTGTCTTTTTTTTATTTTTCACTTGTCTGGTGAATTGCTTTCTATATTAGCTTTTTAATTTAATACATTATTACAAAGAGCAGAATCGTTTACTTTCTTTCTTTCTTTCTTTTCTTTCTTTTGTTTATTTGTTTTTTGTTTTAATTTTTTTTTTTTTTCTTGTTTTGCCGTGCGATGCCTGCTGAATATGCTTAATTAGACCTGTTGCATCGCCATAAAGTTTTGAATTTTCATTTGGTCGGAGGAGCTATGCATGTCAAGTTTAGTTGGCGCGTATGATGTAGTGGATGATACAGCGACAATAACAATGAGAAGAATAGGATAGAGTTCTGGCAGCCGAAAAGCCGGGAAGCATCTTTCGAACTCAGATTATTGCGAATTGTCATAGGGTCAACCACACAGGCAGAAAGAAGAACCGGGGAATCCACTGGTTGTCAGGAAAAAAGACAAAAAAGAAAAGAAAACTGCTGGAAAAATATGTTTCTCGAAATACAATAGACAGCATTCTTCTGCTGCGTGAAAATTTAAACTAGAATACTATGGATTTCAGAACAAGCTTATTTCAGAGTGTATAATTCATCCGGAAGATTAATCGAACTCTTTTTTTTTTTTGTCGTAGGCATACCTGAGAAATCCTCTGATAAGGGGTATCACCAGTCGTATAATCAAATAAAAACAATCCCCGATAAAAATTTATTTTCATTTTACTGATGCTCCAATTTTTTATCAAATCAGAAGGTAGTTTTTCGATGCCGACAGTTGGTGATTCAATGGATGATAGTATTGGCATTCTCTAGTTATGTGTGTTGTTTCATTTACATTGAAAAGTTATTCTGGAAAACTCAATTAGTTTACCGGAATAAGGCAGTTTACAGTTTGACTACTAACAAAGGCTTGTTTCAAAATTAAAATAGTTAAACTTTTTTCGACCTAATACTATGTGGTGTTTTGTACATATGAATGTATATGTGAAGGTTGACAAAAATTAATTATATATATTAAGTTGAGACTTGCCGAAGCGCTCGGGTGCTGTCCTTCAGATTAGACACATCCTCTTTTATTTTATTTATCCTATTTTTTTTCTTATATTTGAGAAAGAATTTTTGCGTGTGTCATAAATTGAAAATCATCAGTTACTGAAGTAAACCAGAGAATTAATTGAAAAATTAATTATTAATCTACTCATGATGTTCGCGATGGTAGAAACAGACAGAAGATGCAATATCAGGTAAGTAAGATAGATTTCCTTTTTTGGGGATTTACTAATGTGTTAGGCTCCCTTCATTTCAACAATTGGAGAATTCAATTCAGCAAGCTCAAACTTATCAATATCCAATTCCTGGGTATCGATTGCAATACCCATCTCACTCGATAAATGGCTTTGTTTCACCACCAATTTACAGCATGATAGAGGCGCCTCCAAATATGGTACCGCCGCTGAGGTTCCTAATTTTGAATCCACCAGCAATCTTCAACAAGGAGCTGATGACAAAGACTGAAGCTAAAAGAGTTATACGGAAACGAGGTGCTAAAAGAACAAAAGCTCATTCGAAAAATGAAAATATCTCGCTAAGAGTGAAACCTTCCAAATTGAAAAACCCTGAGAGTTTGGGGAAGATATTGAAGCCACCATCAAGCAAAGCTCAGGGTCAATTACATCATGAATTAAGCATACGGCCAACAATGAAATGTGCTCAATGCGGTACTGAGGATACTCCAGAATGGAGACGAGGTCCTGATGGGGCAAGAACCCTTTGTAATGCTTGTGGGTTGTTTCATTCAAAGTTGACTAAACGATTGGGGAATCAAAAGGCTACGGAGCATTTATTGAAGATGAGAAAGGAAGGAATCAAAGATGATCGAAGATTGCCTGATATTACTTAAAATCTTTTATATTCCACATAAATACTAATTAATATTGCGATATTGCCATACAATTTGAGATGGCTTTTTTAAAATACGCATTGTATGGCAATATGAGGGCGGCATCCACCCTGTTTCTCACTTATGTCTTAAGCCAATGTGGTGGACCGTTTGATCTTGCATGAAAATATGAATATTGAAAAATTCCAGGATTGGCGGTTATCGATCATTTTCTTTTTTATCTACAAAATGTACCGACCTATCCCATTTGATGAAACTTACATTCTTTATGATCCTGCCGATTTTCTTTCATTTGTCTGTGTGTTCTTCTCGTTACTCCCTATTCTCCTTCTAGTGTTTACATTCAGTTGGTTTGTCTCCTCTCGGGAAATTGAACCTGGAATTATGTTTGCGGGTCAGCTTGCAAACAATATCGCTAATTATATCCTCAAGAGAATAATCAAACAAGAGAGACCAATGAAATTGTATGATTTTATCGAGTATCCAATATTGAAGAATCAGTATGGAATGCCAAGTGCTCATTCGCAATTTATGGGTTTTTTTGCAACTTATTGCACATTGAGGATCATTTTTCAACTCCCAAGGACTCCAAATTATTATAAGACGATATCTTGTATTGGGTTATACTTGACAGCTGCCATGACGGGGTTTTCAAGGGTTTACTTGCTTTATCACGACCCAGTGCAAGTCACTATTGGGATACTCGCAGGTTCTGTTCTCGGGGCTGCTTATTTCATTGTCGCATCATTTCTTAGAGATATTGGCTTTGTTGACTGGGTTTTGAATTGGCAAATTTTTAAATTTTGGTACATTAAAGATTCTTATAATTGTTGGCAAACTGCAGAAGAAGATTATCAGTTGTACTTGCAAAGGAAACATATCAACAAGAATAAGTAGCATTCCCTACACTGATTTTCAAAAATCGTTGTTGTAAACTAATCGTAAAAAATAGATAATTAAATATGACAAATAAAAAAAGGAAATGATACAGTAGAAAGAAAAAAAATGGATTTCCCGTTTGGCAGGGTCAAATGTGTTCATATTTTTGATAAAAAGATGAATCTTTTTTGGCTTTTGTAGGTATTTTATTATTTTTTTAGGCTTCGTTTTATAGTTGTATTTTTTTTTATTGTTTTATTTTGAATCAGCTCAAGCTCTATAATGAAATGTATTAAAAGCACTAATGCAACATCCTTTATCGTTGTTGTTGCTTCCATTTAGGAACCAACACTGAACGTAGCTGAGGATTAGTTTCAAATTCTTGATCTTCAAAATCAAATAACTCTGGCAACTCACTATATTCCAACGTTTCACTTTTACCCAACAACTGTTTTCTAAAATCTGGTAGCTTGACATTTATTTCCCTCAATTCATCAAAAAATTCATCAGCCATTCCGTCAAGCGCATTTATTCTCTTTTGAGGATTGTAATTTAACATCTTATACAAGATATTCACAACAGCTTCATTAATTTGAATTCTTGATTTACTCAAAACTTTAGCTAACGGGATTGGTTTAATCTGCGGGAATTTTTGTTCCATATATTCAGGATTCATAGATTTAATTTCCTGCTTTGACGGAGTCCCCAATATCTTAATGATCTCAACTAACTGATCAATACCATTATCACCGGGAAACAAAGGCTGACCAATAATTAATTCTGCCATAACACAACCGACCGACCAGATATCAATCTTTGTAGTATAATTGGTAATTCCAAATATCAATTCCGGAGCTCGATAATATCTCGAGCATATATAACTAACATTAGCTTCTCTTGGGTTTAATACTTTTGCTGAACCAAAATCACAAAGTTTCAACACACCAGTGTGAGGATTTAATAATAAATTTTGAGGTTTAATATCTCGATGACATATCTTTTGAGTATGAATGTAGTTCAACGCTCGTAAAA
Organism: Saccharomycopsis sp. KB-2023a; assembly: GCA_030450195.1. NCBI lineage: Eukaryota > Fungi > Ascomycota > Saccharomycetes > Ascoideales > Saccharomycopsidaceae > Saccharomycopsis > Saccharomycopsis sp. KB-2023a. Next base: position 123,405 of record JASJSC010000015.1, on the reverse strand, counting down.
GTTGATACATATACAATTTAATTTCAAACAATGGCATACTTGATCTATTATTTAAATAAAAATGTGAGGCTTTATAAATAGTTTCAGGAATATATTCCAATATTAAATTTAAATATAATTCGTCGTTTTCAGTGGTTTGGTAAAAAAAATATCTTAAATCAACAATATTTCGATGATGAATCACCTTCATTATTTGTAACTCTCGATTTTTGAATCTTTTATCCTGTAACACTCGCTTAATAGCACAGATTTCTTTGGTTTCTTCAATCTTAGTTTGGAATACCACCCCAAATGATCCATGCCCAATCATTTGCTCATTATGGTATGTAATGTTCTTCTTTTCCCCGTTGTGTCCATCAATAACACTTTCAGTAATTAGCTCTGCCATTTTTTTTATCTTGCTGCTCTTCTAGATTATTGATGTCTGTTATATATATTTAATATTTTATTGTTGTTATTTGTTGTTTTTTTATGGAGGTGTGTGGGACATTTTCTTTTTTTGTTCATAATATTTATGGTTTACTATGAGATCATGACGGTGACTCTCCAGGTAGGGTAACATGGTTCACTGCTCATGGTGTTTTTTTTTTTTTTTTTTTTTGCCTGCTGCCGCTGCTGCTGCTGCTCCAGTTTTCATTTGTCGCCCCCCACATACCGGAAATCCATAACTACGCAACCGTCAATTTGATGATGCGCCACTCCTGCCGCCTGCCTGTGGCTGCCTGTGGCTGCCTGCCTATGCCAATCTTCACCAGCAGCTTTGGGAATATTCTCCGGCACGCACGTGCAACGTAACATATATATATATATATATATATATATATATGGATATATGGATATTTTTTTGCCTCTACTTCGCTAGTCTCTATATTAATCACATTAAATATTAAGTCATATATATCATTAAAAAACAAATATTAAAATATTATTACACTTGTCTACTTCTCACTCTAACCAAGTTATCAACAAGGTTATCATAAGCTTTGTCCATGAGTTCATCCGTTTGTCCTGTCTCTTTAACCTCGTCTTCTTGTTCCTCTTCTTCTTCATCTTCTTCTTCTTGTTTATTATTATTCATTTCTTTTGCTTGCATTGCTTTCTTTCTGAAAACATCTTCAAGAGGGATTCCTTTCTCCTTTAATTCATCCAACGCACTGATAATACTCCCCAATTTCCTGCTATCAATTAACGCTTCTTTAACTTTATCAGTGTCAATATTCAATGAAGAAACCCCTGTAGGTCCTTCTCCACTTTTTTGAATCATATCCAACGGACAAAACTTGTGTTCATTTTTCAATTTTTCAACAATCTTGGTGGTAGCTTTCATAACTGATCCTTCTTCTTGATCTAATTTTCTTAAATCAACCTGTGAAGCATTCTTGCTATTGGAAACTACCTCTGGTCCCGCCATATATTTATTAAATTCATCATATGAATTATTCTCTTCTTCATACTCATTTGCTCGTCTTGCAAACATTAAGGGTGGTCCAATTTGCAATCTCTCTTGCGAGATATGTTCTCGCTTATCTTTCACAATACTACCATAACAATCACTCAACATTTGTAAGCCTTTCTGTAATGATGAATCCATGTAATATAATCTTATCAAAGTTTCTTTCCCCTGAATATCCAACTCACCCTTACTTTTCAATTCAATCAAACCTTCAATGGTATCACCCAATTTGCTTCTAATTGCGTTGACCTTATTGACAAATCTAGTGACTCTAGATTTAAGTTGATCTTCCTCAGTAGTTTTCTCCTCATATTGATGAACTAATTCCAAAATCTCCTCGGCAAGTGATCCTAACGTAAGATCATTCTCAGAAATTTCAACTTCGCTTTCATTATCAGATTCATCCTTAACCTCTTGTGAATATTCAACTTGAAATTTCTTATGCTTATAGACAATAGATTCCATGTTTCTCATAGTGTAAATACTGATCTTTGTCTTAACATCTTCGGGTACTTTGTCATAATCCAAATCTAACCACACAAGCTGTTTATAATTCTTAACTAAATTGCACAATGTTGCATAGCCGTCATCATCAAATTCGTTACCAATCAATGATAAATAGCAAATTTCTTTGCAAGCCATTAACCCCTCAGCAATCCCAACAATTTGTAATGAAGTAAATTCGTTATACTCCAAATGCAATCTTCTCAATTTGCTAAGTAATGGTAATAGAGATAAAAACGATGGTAGATTGTGTTTGAAATATAATGGATTACCTGACAAATCTAAAAATCTTAATCCAGCCAATTTCAGTAAACTAACAATTAAAGAAGTCGAAATCATTGTTTGTGTATCAGAAGTTTCAAAAGATTCAATGTCTTCTTCTGTTTGATCAAAATGAAGATCAGTAGCATTCAACGATAAATATTTAAGTACACATTTTTTCTTTTCCTTACTCAACTTTGTCAAACATTCTCCTAGCATTTGAAATCCATTAATGCCACCAACTCTTTTACTTAAGCCATTATAACCTAAGTCAAGAGCTAATACTTTTTCACTATTATTATAAAGCCAATCAAATACAATCTTAGTATGCTCCATTGATAAATTATTATAAGCTAATCCGACACTAATAGTCTTAGTAGATAATCCCAATTCAAACAACTTAGCAAACAACATAATGTTTGGAATCTTACAGCCGGTTAAGATAAGTTCTTCAATTCCGCCTCTTGAAATTAACGCAGCAACAAACAAGGACCAATCCATATCTGAACGATCATCTTTATTTGATATCATACGAACCAAACTATTGTTAGCAGCAGATGATGTTTTTGATTTCTTGTTACTAACAACCAATGATGAACATTGTGTAAGATCCAAACCTCTCAAAGTTTTATTTTTCATCAAGAACCAACATAATAATTTCCAACCTTTCTCATCAATTGAAGTGTTTCTAAACGTTAATTTTTCCAAATCAGTCTTGTATGCAAGTGAAGCCAAAAGAATTCGAAGCATTTCAAAAGTTAACGAGATCCCATCAATACAAACTGTGGTTATCGAAGCAATTCTTGCGAAATCGCTAAATGATAATATCTCAATTAATGATGGCATTGGATTTTTGAATGTCAAATTCGCCAATGTCGCCGTCGAACCTTTTGAGATCTGTTTTAAAGTCGACTTTATTGGTAAGATTTCTCGTAAATGACAACATCTGGTATACAACACATCCAATGGTATCTTATGCAACATCATCTTATTAATATCCTCAGAACTTTCGTCACCGTCCACATCAACGTCCCCAGCTGCTGCTGCTGCTGGTTTAGCTCTAGAAACCATTGGTTTATCGATTGATATCTTCATAGCTTTTGCAATTGCAGCATCTTCCCCGCTGGCCGGAGCACCAGAATTAGCTCCTGTTGCTGTATTTTCCATTTCTTCTGATTGTGCAAAATGCGAAATACCTCCAACCACCACACCTGTACTTCCTTGTAATAAAATTTTTTTCTTCTCTTCTGGTGATAACTTATTAATTACAATTGAGCCATTTTTCAAAATTTCAACTTCACCTTTTCGTGGGGTTCTTGATGCAATTTGTTGTGGCGGATCGTTAAAGAAAACTTTTTCAGAGAACGATACTCTTTTCAAATCTGGAAGTTGCGTGAATCCCGGGATTTCGCTTGAACTTGAAATCTTTTGAACTCTAGGCAAATCAACAGATGAGCATGAATCACTTGACGACGATAGTGAGTTTTTAGATACACTTTTGGGGGAACTATTTTGATCATTAGTTTGATGTCTTCGAAGTAATGACCCAAATATAGTTGATGACCTCTGAGATGAATTTGAATCATTAGGAGAAAATAATTCTGGCAGTATATTAATACGATGATTAGTATGCTTCAATGCTGGAGGTAAAGGGGGAACATCGGGATGTGGTGGTATTGGCCTACCAAGCACATCGATTGTTGGACTGCGTTCCTCAGTAACAGGAGTTGGAGGCTCACTATTGTTATTATTTCTAGTTAACAATTTCGTTAAACCATTTGTCTTCTCCACTGATGAGCTCACTTCTGGTTCCTTGAATGAACCATATCTTTGTCCGTACGCCACTTTCAACCCATTTGAATTATAAAATTGTAAAAATTTTTCAAATCTGGGATCCAAAGCATTACCTCCAACTTCAGGCGTTGATACTGATCTAGATAGTTTATACTCAGTTTGATTGTTTTCAGTAACACGATTCAGCCGAGCAGATATGGAATGAACCCTCGATAGCTCATTGCCAATTTCTTTATTTTTCTTTGAAAATTTAGACAGAAACTTACTAAAAAATCCACTATTGCTACCTGTTGAAACTGAATGAGATCGATCTCGTACTGGTACTCGTTGAGGTAAACAATTTTCGAATTGACTGCTGTGAACTTGTCCATTCACATTCACCGCATTTTCAGCAACTGCTGGTTCAGATTTGTGTTGTTTTGGAGACGGCAAAGCAGATATACCAACGCCCCCTGATTTCAGCTGTGGTTGCTGCTCCGGTTGTGAATCAGGAACAACTTTAATGGAACCCCTTAAAAACCAATTAACATCTTCATTACTAAATCCTCGAATAAAAGTATCAGCATCAGATCGGATTTTTTGTCTTATGGCATCGAAATCATTGCTCACTTTATTAAATTTCAGCATGCCGTTATTTTATCTTGTCGGTGGTAGGGTACTTCAATGAATATTGACAGCAAACAAAGACAACTAACTTGGATATTATATCAAATAAGTATTCTAATACGATAGCCCTGTAAACTATTTGACAAGTAAAGATTTTTCAGAGACTCTATTCAACAAAATTTTCCTTTTTTTTTTTTTTCTTGTATATTTTTTCTATTCTAAAATTTTGTATTTACTTTAGTGAGCACCGTCTAAGCAAAATGACCCGATTTTTTTTTTTTTTTTATTTTTTTTTTAATTGGGGGCGACCAGATTGCATCGGCTTATGTAATCGGCCATATCAGTTAATCCGATATCCTATCGAATTGTTTGCAACGGGTCTCAGCTAAAGGTTACACTATCCCATTGGGATTCCTGAATGTATTTCTAGGTCGCCTTTTCCAAATTTGAAGAGCCTTGACTGGAATTTGTAACATTTGCGTTAGATCTTCTGAAGCTGTTGGGAGAAAGCCAACAGTGTTGAGAATAGCCAAGCATTTTCATCGTTTTTGCTCTTTTTCTATCTGATAAAAGTTTACGAGAAACGTTTCTATTAGTTGGGCAGATATTGATATTTTGAGAATTATGCTCATTCTGGGCGAATTTGGAAGCTACAACTAAAATTCTCAATATATTTTATAAAATCGTGTATCAAGCAATAATTCAAAATCATCATCGATTGTAGTATCTAACTTTCAATCAAAATCAATGCGTTGCCTGGCACAGACAGGTCAAATGTTGACAGCATTCATTTTTTTTTGCCACAAGGTTATCAGCTTTTGTAACAGGTTTAGGTGGAGTTAGATCCCCTAGTACATTTTAAATCGTTGCGTTAATGGTTTCTCAATGATGCTCTGTGCACCGAACACAAGCCACTTTCACTTCCAGTTCCATTACCATTTCACAATGCTCATTTGCCTTTGCAATTGTATATTTAACTTTTCCACCAAAGACGACAATGATATACACGTGCATCACATTTAAATGAAAAGAATTCCAAGATGATCAAAGCAGATATAATTTCTACCTGCAAAATTCCTAAATCATGAACATTATCACCGTCACCTGGTATTGCATTGTGCTTGATATATTTTGTTTTCTATTCAACGCATTCAATTCTTTTACCATTTTGAGTATTTTCGGTGATTTGGGAAACCTTCATTGTAATATATTCTCAACAAATGACATATTCATCGGATTACAACCAACACGTAAACAATTTTCATTTGAACTTAAAATTCAATATTTTCAGCTGTATCGTTTTTCCTGATAATTGCGTCAAATCAACATGGTGTTGATTTTTCCTTCATTCTTTTTGTCTAAAATATTCTTCAAATTCATCAAAAGGCTAGGTAAATAAATCTTCAGGTTCATTTTCAGTTGATTCGCCATTTATAAACTCTGAAATAACGAATTTAAGTTCAGAATCTTTCCCCGTTACTTTCTTCATCTGATTTTCCTGATTAACCACATCTTAATATTGTGGCAGCTTCTTGAAGCTTTTTACCTAATACAGCTAAATCTTGGACTTCCTTCACAAGCAAGATGTTTTTCATAAGAATCACATTGATGATTATGCTCTTTCATTTTTTCAGTTTTGTGAGATTTAAAAGATTTTGATTTTGATTAATAACCAGGAATGGAGATAACTCTACCATCATCTAACCAAAATTTCGGTATCAAGGAGCCGACCAAAAAATTCTTCCGCGGCAGCTTCAACTTCCCCAGGGATAGCAGCGTCATAGGTTGGGAAATTCCCAAAACTTGATAGATTAATGGTACTCATCTTAATCCTGAACCGCTTTAGAGTCCAGCGTTGGAATTATTGTTGACCAATTGAAATATATCAAATATTTATTAATAATATAAAGCTTTTCAAAGATGTCGGTCATTCCGAATTGGGTATTATCCCCGAGCATGTATAGCCATATTTGGCTGAAATTCACAAGTGGTGAGCTTAAGAAGCACGAGGTAAATTTCCTTGTCATTTCTCAACTTCTCTCAAGCCATCTTTTTGAATCAATTAAATAAATTTGCCATAGTTAATTGAGGCATTCCTGAAATTATTTTTTTAATAACAAAGTAGTGGCGAAAATATGACAGTAAAGAAGTAATATACCAAACGCTTTCATAATGAATCATCAAAAGCTAAATTATTAATTCGAAGATATTTTTAGAGGATTATTGATGTGGTCAGTTGACTAGGTACTAATAAAAAAAATCATGCGGGAAAACCAAGCATGCATGAACATGCATGTGTGTGAAATAGCCAATAGGAATCGAGAATGGTGTGAAGACGCAATCCTTTTGAAATCATGAAACCTTTATATTACATTTGTTTTATTATCAGTTCATTTTCAAATTTATCATCCCATTCCAACGCCCCAGCTCCTGCTGTAGGTGAATGAACAATTGATTTAAATTATGTACGGCATCAATTAAACTATTTTCTACTCTTACATTAATTTATAACAAAATAAAAATTTAAAATGCTTTATAAATAAATCATACTAAAAAACAACATCTACTCTACGTGAGTCGACTTACCTTGCTGTTTCTCAATGTCATTTTCTTCCTTTAATGCTGAACCAATTGAATCGGTTCTATCAAATGCAATATCTTTTTCGTTTTCAAAATGCAAATCAGCATCTTTGTTTTCTGGGCCTATTAAAGTCATCAACAAGAGGAAACCAAAAACGCACGACATGAAGATCAGCATGACGAGTCCGTAGTTATACACTCCTGGTTTTGGTTTACCATGAGCATCTAAAATTGGGAATCTTTCGCCAATTTTTGCCTCTATAGTTGAAGATGCACTGGATGCCAAGTTACCCAATTGATATGCAAGACCGCCGACAAAGGAACGGAATTGAGGAGGAGACAATTCGGCCAAGTGAATTGGAACAATACCCCAAGCACCTTGAACAAAAAATTGCAAAAAGAAGACAGCGGCATTGAGAGCAGATGAACGAACAAAGCCCCATGGATAAATCATTGCACCCCCACCAATACAACAGATAATGATACATAATCTTCTACCTAAAAAGTTTGAAAGATGACCAAAAATAATACCACCAGCAATTGCACCTAAATTTGCAACACTATTGGTAACAGTTGATCTATCATTGCCATAACCTAATTGTTTGGTTAAGTATGTAGGGAACAAATCCTGCAAAATGTTAGTATTTTGTCTCGGTGCAAAGAAAAGACTTGGAAATTGATAAATGAAAACTTTCGAAGCATGTAGAGCTTCAAAATCACCCAAATCACCAATTTAAAAGTGCAAATTAATAAAATGTAATTACCTGGGACCCGTGACTTGAAAAGTTAAAAGCAGCACATAAAAACACAAGATAGATACAAATCAACCAATAATTTCTCAATGCCTCTTTTCCTTGTTTGATAAATCTTTTCCCAGCGGACTCGGAGTGGTTGAGAAGTGCCAACTGTTTATGGGTTCTGAAGGCATCAGTGTCTCCGACGTAAAGCACCCAAATAATGAAAATGACAGATGGACCAGCTGAGAACCTAATGTCAGATTAGTAATTGTTCTAGTAGTTGTTCTTCTTTGAATATAAGTGCTCGGAAAATACGTACCAGAATAAAGCTCTCCAGGTATGTGAAGAGTTGTCGGTAATAGCTCTTTGAAAGCAAACAACTAAAAGATAGCCAAACGCATAACTAATGCCAGTTAGTAATAATTGGGGAAAACGATTCAAAATAATTCGATATGATTCGAAATAATCAAATAATTCGAAATAATTCAAAATAATTCAAAATTAATAATTATTCAAAATCAGTGAGAACTCCCCATGTAACGAAATCACGGGGGGTTTTCATTCCACATACCCCTCCTGGAAGATACCCAGAAGTATCCCGTGTGCCTCTTTTGGACTGTCTTCAAGCGCTAAAGCGTAAGCCGGACCAAACACTATATAATTAGTATTCTAGATATCAGAATTGCAAAAAAATAACAATATTTTCATTTGGTTAAATATCGAGAATTTTTTTTTTTTTTTTTGCATCGGGCAGGCAGAAAAATCCGTCTGCAAGTTCATGCATAGTGACGAAAAATAACTATCCAGCCCCGACATGACGATAATGCCAGAAAAAGACATACCTGCTCCCATGAAAATCCCAAAGAGGGCTCGAACTCCCAAAAATTGCTTATAAGTTTTCACAAATCCAAGACCAATTTGCAATACTGACAAAATCCCCATGACTACAGATAATGGGATCCTTCTTCCGTATCTGTCTGCCAATAATCCAAAAAAAGCAGCCCCCACGGATCTCAACATTAAAACTAATGTGATCCCCCAAGTGATATCAGTCACTGGGACTTTGAAAGCAGTGGCCAAGTTGGAGACATTTAAGGAAACCGAGAAATAATCAAAGGCGTCCCAAGTCCAACACCAGAAACCTGCAAAGAACAAAGCCCACTGACGTCTGGTGAGTTTTCTTAATGGCTTGAATGGATTGTAGAATCTTGAGTCAAATACGAGGTCTTCTTTGTTTGGTACCAAAGAAGTGAATCTCGTAATACAGTAATTGCGAATAGAGCTTGGTGAAAAATCAGGACGACTGAGGCCGCTCTTGGACATTTTTATTTTCTTATTGATATACTAGTTGGGGAAACCTAAAGAAATAGAAAACAAAATTGCTACTAAAATTTTTGAAGGGAGAAATCGTTGCCTGTTATATTGTTTTTTTTTTTACCACGGTACCCCCGATTACTGCGATAGGATTAATCCCCCCCCCCCCCCCACAATAAATACACAGGAAACGGAACACCAGAAAATTTTTCTCTATTTTTCCTTGAGCGAACTTAATGTATTCCCAACCTTGGCTCGCATGATGTTGTAATTTTAAATTATTATTGGGATCGCTATCAGTGCTAATACGTTACATGACCAAATATCAGTGAATCAAAAGTAAAAAAATATTTTAAATTTCGGAGCTGGTCATAAATAATTGGTAAATTTCTTTTAGCAGGCAAATAAAAATGTATGATTCTGCCCTTACTGCGCGCAATCTCGCTAGTGGAAAAGCTTGTTGGCTTTGCTGGTTCGTGAAGTTTACCCGGCCACGCACGCTAATGTATAGCAGTTTTTCATTTAAGGAGCTTGTTGGTCATTACTTTATTTAATACCTTGAACGGAGTTAGTCATTTAGCTGAAGCCAGGAAAATTTTTCATAGAAACTAGCCAATTAGAACGTAAGCAGATAAAAGTAAGTAGTGTAAACTTTGTACATTTGTACATTTAACCACGTTGGTTGGACAGGCTGTCATCTTTTTAACGTTTGCGGCGTTCCTACGGCACTTTAGTAAATTCCATGGGGGAGATGTGGAGTAACAGTTCTCGTCCGGGAGTGTCAATAATGTCAAAAAAGTATATCAGTACAAAAGAATATCGTACCATCCTCTTTTGTTATACCCGGGCTTTCATGATTTTAGTTACAAATGGTCAGCCTCTATTTCCCAGCAGGAGCTTTTGCTACATAATTCGATTTGAGTAGCACCCAAATCGACCATCAATTTTTCCCCTTTTCACTGCATTGCATTCCCCACTTTCTGTAGCTTTTGCAAATAAACTTGAAGACATATCTCGAAATGTTTGTCGTGCCTCGTTATATCATAGATTCGCTAAACAGTCGATGATCTTCATCCAAGTTTAACCTATAACCTTTTAATCCAAAATTACCATGAATAGCGATTTGCGTGTCGCGTGTCCAAGCCTATATAATATTTGATAACCCTAGTCTTAAACTATATCTGGTTAATTCTTGGAAATGAGTGGAAATGGAAATGCCAATATTTTCCTTTTTTGGAACAAAAATATTCAATTCTTGCCCTGGAAATCGTTAACCCATCATCAATACCTCACCGTCCCCATCAGCCTGCCAGTGATTCCTCAATAATAAGTAATCTGTTGCCACCATTGTCAATTTCTTGTAATATATAAGTCATTTCACTTATTTCTAAACTGCAGCGTGAAGCATTGATTTCAAACGTGCGATTAATTTCGGACATATTGGTGTAGCCCCATGATCTGCTGGCATGAAAGAACCAGTTTGTCCCAATAATAGTAATCAAAGTAATTTGTTTAAGGTAAACTGATTTACCACCCATATTGGCGTGACTAGCACTAGCATAAAAACTGTAGAGGTTCTCGTTGATGGAACATGCATCATTGGGCATGTGAAGTTTTACAGTAATTTTTCCAAGACGGGTTTTCCACCAGAAGAACTTACTCGGGGCATGCATAAATTCTGCATGAGTTTTCACTGCCTATTTATAGAGGTATACAAACCTGGATATCAAAGAAATTGGCATTGCCTGGGGCATATAGCCTCTCAAATGCTGGTTTAATTCAATCCAACAGCAATCTGATCACTTAAAAGTAATATTTCCCGATACTAATCTCAATTTGATAAGTGGCAATGTAGAAAATGTAGCCAAGGTTTTCTCGTACATTAATAAATTCTGAAGGTGAATGATGGACTGCTGCTGCTTTTATATCAAACTTTATAATAAACCTCGAGCATTATCAAATCCGTGCAACAATTACAAACTATATTCTTCAGATAGTCAGAGCAATGAATGATGTCAGCCACTGTGTTTCGATAAAATTCTGTTGAAGTATCTAACACCCCATGTCTTTTTTCTTTAACTCCAATGGCACAGCACCCTAATTTCAACTTTCATTGGTGTACATATTGATCTCGCTTCGATCAACAATGTCTCTTCACATGCTTGGCATTTGATTCTTAGATTGGTTAACCGATGATTCTCTTGAACGTATCGTAAGCCTCGCGTGTCTGGCATATCTTATAGGCAGTAAATCGAGCTACATTTTTTTTTCAAAACTCAGTAATTACAGGCATCTATTAATTTTTAAACTCAACCCCAACTTTTGGTCGCTCATCGACAGTCAATTGGAAAACATCATTTCTGGAATAATGACCAGTAACATCGAAATCATATCTAGCTTCTGGAATAACTGATAAATCAATTTCTGCAGTTAAAAGTCCTTCTTCACCTAACAATGGGCCCGCAATGATATCACCGTAAGGGTTAACTATAACTGATCCGCCATTAATTGTGTTTCTTCCTGGTTCCCAGCCTGGCAATTCAAGTCCCACGGCTTCTGGAGTGCCCAAGAATGAAACTGCAGAAATCGTGTATTGACGACCTTCAACGGCAATAGTTCTCATTAAGGCTCTCCAAATTTCTCTTTCATCAACAGTAGGCGCAATGTAAATATTCAATTGTTTGGAATAAAATGATTGTCTTAATAATGGCATGTAATTTTCCCAACAAATTGCCCCACCAATGTTACCCAAAGTTTCAGAATTGGCAACGTACAAAGTTGAACCATCACCTTGGCCCCAAACTAATCTTTCAGTTGCAGTTGGCATTAGCTTTCGGTGTTTTCCGACGTAACCTTTCGCTGGATCAATGTAGACTAATGTGCAGTATAGAGTGGAATTGCCCTTTTCGATCACACCAATGGCAATCATTGCACCAGTCCGTCTACTTAACCCTTCTAAAGCACTGATTTCAGGCCCTGGAATACTAATTGCTTCATTGAAATACTTGGCAAATTTTTTTCGTCCGGAGTCTAATCGGTAGCCCAAATACGTATCAAATGTCGACCCTTTTGGATAACCTCCTAAAGTTGCTTCTGGAATTACAACTAATTTGACATTCTTGGATTTAATTTCATCTTCATAAGCGAGAATATTTTCAACAGTCTTGGCAGTACCTTCAGGTGAAGGACCAACTTGAAGAGCTGCGACAACTTGTTTAGACATGGTTGAACAATATAGTAGCAGATGGACAGGCTTGAAAGCTTCTTCTTTATATACAATCCCTAAATTTCTTTCTCGGGAGTCTCCTGTGAACTCGATCCGACACCATGCATCAAGTGCCTTGCGCGCTTTTCAAACCCCGAGCTTATCAGCTAAATTTTTGATTTTTTGAGAATATTGAATCATTTTGTAAATTATTTCTGAATTAAAACGATAGTTTTGATTTTCTCAAGAAGGAGCAGCTGAAAGTTGATTTCAGGGGATTGGGCGTGGGGGTCCAAACTAGAAGACTGTGCCACGATTATGTAATTCATGTGGCACAGTAATTATACCTGAACTTTTTACGGTAATGTGGCGCGTCTTCATTAGATCCTATTTAAACCAATAGACAATAAAATACGACATCGTTGTTGTGCGGCGCTATCTGTCATCCGATGCTATCTTAAACCCCAAGTGCGGTCTAAAAGAAAAAAAAATTCTGGTAACTATTCAATTAAGTGAGCCTTTAGTCGCAGTATGTTCTCCGCCTATTTCCGACGGTTGCGTCGATCATTTACTTAAAAATTTTAGGATTTTGGACCAAAACAAATATTCCTTTGATCAGATATCATTCAATGACTTCCAAGAAAACTGTTGTGATAACTGGTGCCTCTAGTGGCATTGGTAAAGCAATTGCAATAAAATTCGCTAGAGAAGATTATAAAGTTATTGCAGCTGCAAGAAACTTAAATTCACTACAAGAATTAGGCCGTGACATAATCCCAGTGGCGTTGGATATCACATCAATTGAAAGTATTGAGAGATTCAAACATATCATTGAGAAAGAAACTAATGGTCATCTTGATATATTAATTAACAACGCTGGGGTCTATAGGAAACAGCCGTCATTTGAAACCTCTGAAGCAAATCTTGAATTACAGTTTGGCACCAATGTGTTTGGTCATGTTAGGGTTACTACTGCATTATCTCAATTATTGATAAATTCTCAAGGGACTATTGCATTTACTGGATCAGTTTCTGCTTTTATGCCATTACCATTGTTTTCAATTTACTCAGCGACTAAAGCGGCAATTAGAGCTTATGCAGCTACTTTAAGATTAGAATTGAAACCATTTGGAGTTAAAGTGATTCATTTTTATACTAGTACCATCAATTCAGGCATCAATGATCCTAACGATTTCCCTAACGACTCAGTATTTAATATCCCTGAAAGATTGCATGCGGAAAGATTGTTTAATGAAGGTTATGAAAAGGCAATGCTTCCTGCTGAATTTGCGGGGTTAGTTTACAGAGATATCATTAACGCAAAACTGGGAGGTCCATTTGATTATTTTCGTGGCGCAGATTCTGGTATTCTTTCTTGGGTTTCATGGTTTCCTAGATTCATTTTGGAAACTATCACTTTGAATTCTTCAGGCTACGGAGTTTTGTTGAACGCTGTTGCCGAAAAGTATGGTAACAAGAAAATTGTATAATGTATAGTAATCAGCTTGTGTAGATTAATAAATATTTGTCAACATCACCACGACAATCTTACATTGCTTCAATCGTGGGTGAACAGTATGGCGTCTAACGTAGCAGGCTTAGGGCCTTTACATTTGTAGTATCAAACAACAGCGGATGATTTAAAACATACTTGCTTGCGAGTTGTTTATTAATAGCGATCATACACAATACTTTAAATTCCTTCCAGTCATTGCCAAGGCTTCAGGTTCATGTTAACATCTGGCAAAGAATTGGATTTATCACCAATTAATTAGTCAAAAATATCCTGCTACATCATTTTTTATCAATTTTCAAAGCAGCAATATTATCAAGCACTTCATTAACTTCATCTTTAGGTTTGATATCCCCACTTAGTTTCTCATTCTTTCTCATATCTTCAATCATTTCCGGTGCTGTCTTTGCATGTGGTTTATTATCTTTCTTATGAGAATCTACCAATTTATCTAATTCGTCTTTCCAACCACAAAGTTTTGCAATAGTGTCAGCAACAACATCGCAATCAGCAATTGCCAAAACATCAGTCTTCCTTGGATTCTCCTCAAAATCGCCAACCAATTCGTTGTTAATTAACATTCTAATAGCTTTTTCATCCACTTCTGATGGTAATGATGAAAACGGATAAACTTTCAACGAAGTTCCGGCTACAATACACAAGTCGACGTCTTCTTCAAGATCAGATTCTGAACAAGTGAAAAATCTCTCTGGTAATCCTTCGCCGTAGAAAACAATCCCAGGTTTTAGTGTTCCTTTACACTCAGAACATTTAGGTACTTCATCATTTAACAATTGTTTCAAAAATTCTTGCTTATCAGCCTTCTTACGACATTTTATACAAAATTCTTCAGCAAATGAACCATGAGCTTCAACTATCTTATCTTCATCTAACCCACTTGCTCTTTCTAAACAATCTATATTCTGAGTGAATACCCTTATCAAATTATTCTTTTCATGGATCAATTTCATGAAATAATGAAATCTAGTTGGTGGGAATTTGGCATATTCTGGATGTAAATCTTTACATAACGCATAAAATGGTTTTGGATTCTCTGAGAAAAAATCAATATCAAACACTGACTCTGGAGTTGGAAGATTCAATTTAGCTAAATTATAAAATAAGCCTGTCCCTGGGGAACGGAAATCTGGAATCAATGATTCACCATCACTTGTCGAGGAAATACCAGCCCCTACACAAAAAATTACTTTTGATCTGGGATTAGATAATATTTTAGCAACTTTCTCTAATCTTTCTTCTAATTTCTTATCTGACATTGGGGTTGTTTATTTAGAGATAAACGAGATGGCGATCAATATTGATTGAAAAAAAAAAAATATATTGGACGCCCCCATTGCGATGGAGTCCCATCTCCGCCGCTTCAGACTACATATCTACGTATATATAGGAAGAGTCAACTTACAGCGAGATCAAACCTACTCTATCAATTAAAATTTAAGATGGCTAAAAATAATTACATTAATTAATAAACTTGTCAAATCTAATAATAATCAAAGCATCTAGGTGAATAAGAGAGAAATATGTCCATTTCAATAGAATAGTATTCAGATCCCCTATCAACAAACACTCAACAACAAATATACCGTATTTCTCAGGTCGCATTCAGAGCTTTCGGAACCTCAGCACTATCGACATCTTCATATTGAAAAGAAATTAACGCTCTATATATATAACATTCGAATAATTCCCCTTTTAGTAAATAACTATCCAAACACATCAACGCAAGTTTCCTGCAGGTGTAGACCTTCAAGTGAAATTACTCTAACGCACAAAATCGGTTGCCTATATTGATTAGTTATCATTACCCGCTCCCTGCATTGATTTTCATCTTAGATGTCGGTAATGCTTTCTCAGTATTCAAGAGTAGCAATTTTCTCAAAAACACTGGAAACATCATATAGTCATAGACAAAACAAAAGAAAACAAAGAGAGATAGAAAAGAGATACAAAATGAAGGTAAGTGTTGGCGCTATTACCCATTTCAAATAGAAATGCTAACGAAATATATTTAGCAAGATTTTGATGCTCTTGATGTGAAAATTATCACGGGCGAGCTTCATGATAAACTTGTCGGGTATCGATTACAAAATATTTACAATATCTTGAATTCCCCTAAAATCTTTTCTCTAAAATTTTCCAAGCAAGATTCAAAAAAGAGCGCATTGGTTGACTATGGTAAAAAAGTTTATATTACGCTGTTTGAAAGACGAGTTGAACCAGCTCCTTCAAACTTTGTGTCTAAATTAAGGAAACATTTGAAAGGAAGATTATTAACTAATTTAAAACAAGTGGGCGATGATAGAGTGATTGTTTTGGAGTTTTCTGATGGGTGGTGTTATTTGGTTCTTGAATTTTTCAGTTCCGGTAACGTTATACTTCTTGATTCAGAACGGAAAATATTAGCACTTCAAAGAATTGTTCTTGATACTATTAGTAGGAACAAATATGCAGTCCGAGAAACGTATGAGAAGTTTAACAATGGGCTTTTTGAAGATAAAGTGATTTCATACGCAAGAAAAGAATATGCGATGCAAAATATTGCTAATTGGGCGGATTGTGATTCGATGATAAAGAAAGCTAAGGAAGGAGGACGACTAAAAGGAGAACAAGAAGGAGCGATAGAAGAACCGCAAGAAACAGAACTAGAAGAACAAGAGCGTTTTGGTAGTGTACCAAATAAAGGATCGAAAAACCTACTAGAACTTTTAATGAAACATGCCGGATATCTTACAAAAGATTTGATTCGAGAAAATTTGAAAAAATTTGAAGTGAATGCAGGTGACCCCCCAAAGGTTATACTAGAACACCCAGACGTAAAATTAAAGGTCGAAGAGGCATTACAAGCTTGTGAGAATAAAGTGGCTTCATTATTTGACACTGATCAACCAATTAAAGGATATATAATATTGAAGAAGAACCCGCTATACAAAGAAGACACCAAAGAAATACAAAGTGCATTAATTGGTGAAGAAGAAGGTATTAGTACGGAGTATAGTTACGATTCCTTCACCCCGTTCTCACCATCGGAATCATTGATTAATAATCCTCAGTTTAAAGTTTTGACGGTTGATGGTTATAATGAAGCATTGGATAAATATTTCTCCACTATTGATTGGCTTCAGCGAGCATTAAATATTCAAAAGAAAAAAGCAACGCTAGATAAGAAATTGAACAAGACAAAGCAGGAAAATTTGATGAAGATTGAAAATTTGAATTCTCTTGAAGTTGAAAGTTATCGAAAGGCAGAATTAATTATTTGGAATGCTGATTTGATTGAAGAATGTAAAGGAGCAATACAGATAATGTTGGACCAAGGGATGGACTGGGAAAATATTAGTGCTTTAATTAAAGCAGAACAAGCGAAAGGTAATAAAATTGCAAATATGATTTGTCTACCCTTACATTTGAAAGAAAATTTCATCAATGTTAAACTAGAGGATCATCCTCAAGATGGTGAAGATAGTGAAACTGAAACTGAAACTGAAAGTGATAGTGATAGTGATTTCAGTGATCTGGAGGATGAAGAAGACGAAAGAACGAATAAAAAGAAACAATCTAAGAAACCGATCAAGGAAGAAAATTCTATAATTGTGAAGATTGATTTAGCACAATCAGCTTATGCTAATTCTGCTGCATACTTTGATAAAAAGAAGATTGTTCAAAATAAGAAAATCAAGACTGAGAAAAATGCAGAAATGGCAATTAAAAGTAGTGAAAAGAAAATTAATGCTACGTTGAAAAAAAACATCGAACGTGTTGCTCAAGATTTAACTATGAGAAAGATTAGAACTAAATATTGGTTTGAAAAGTTTTATTGGTTTATTACTAGTGAAAATTATTTAGTGATTGCTCCAAAGGATAATTTACAACTAGAGATGATCTATTATAAGCATTTCAATTCTGAACATGATTATTATGTTTCATCTGATGTTGATGGTTCATTAAAAGTTTTTGTTAAGAATCAATGGAAAGGTCAACCGATACCACCATCTAGTTTAACTCAAGCTGGGATCTTTGCTTTGAGTTCTTCAAAAGCATGGTCTTCAAAGATGGTTGCATCCTCTTGGTATGTTGAAGGGAAATATGTTTCCAAATTGGATAATGATGGAACTACTTTATTGCAAGATGGAATGCTTAATGTTACCAGCGAAAAAAATCATTTGCCACCATCACAATTAAGCTTTGGTGTTGGTCTTATTTGGTTGGTTGATGAACAATCCAAGGAAGCCGCAATGGAAAAAAGGTTGGCTAAAGAAGAAGAACTTGGATTTGAAAGTGTTGATTCTATTACTGATGTGAAACCTAGTGCTAGTAAGAAAATTTCGAATTTAACCAATTATCTTGATAATATGAAAATCGAAGTAGAAGAAGAGGAAAAAGTTGATGACGTTGATAATGGTAATGATGATGCCGCTAGTGTTGCGTCGGTGGTCCTGACTGGTAGTGTTATCTCAACTGCTAGCGTTGCTAATAGTAGCAAGAATATTAGAGGCAAGAGGGGTAAACAAAAGAAGAAGGATAAATATAAAGATCAAGATGAAGAGGAAAGAATGATGAAATTGCAATCTTTGGGAGTTCTTAAGCAAATTGAAGAGAAAAAGAATGTGGAAGTTAAGAAGGAATCACCAAGAGTACAAGTTGCACGACAACAAAAGAAATACAATGAGCAATTTATGGATGCGATGGATGAAGATCTTTTTGATGCCAATTATAGGGAAATATTTGATGAATTTTCATTCAAGATTTCTTCATTACTGGAGAAAATTCATGATGTGATTCCAATGTTTGCTCCATGGCAAGCGCTTACCAAATTTAAATATAAGGCAAAAATTCAACCAGGTGCTGGTAAGGTTGGTAAAACAATGACTGAAGTGTTGTATTATTTTGCATGTCGAAAAACAAACCGTGAAACTAATTTAGTTAGAAAGCTTGAACAAGAAGGGAAGGACATTGATTCACATTTTGATTTTGACTTGGATTTTGACAAGGAACATACATTTATTAAATTATTGAAACCGTTAGATTTACAGCCATCTTTCACAGTGAAGGGTATGAAAGCTGTGTTGCCTGCTATTAATAATGGCAGCAATAACAGTAACGACAAAAACAAAAGCAATGCATCAAAATCTACAAATAAAACTACTAAGAAAGGTACAGGTAAGAAGAAATGAGGAAATTGTTGTATGTATTATTATACAAAGTTTTAGAAATTAAAACCTTTGACTTTTTTCTTGGCAAATTGGAAGGCATTGAACAAACCTCTTTCATTCAATTCGATATTCAATGTATTTTCAGAAGCCGGTCTTTTGGATACTCTAGAAGCAATAACATTACCATCAGTTTCTAAAATAATGCCATCATCTATAGTTTCATCTATTGCTAATGCAACAAAATCGTAGTTATCTTGAATAGATTTTTTATGCACCGAATCTTTCAATACAATATCCAAAGCTTCGGTGAGCCCGCTCAACACTTGATACAACATCGCTTCATTTTCATTTAAATCACCAACTATATACACAATAACATCTGAAACCACTTTGTAAACGACGATTTGATTTTCATAAATAATAATACTTGCCTTCGCCTTGAAAGTTTTACCAAATAATCCCGATTCAAAAGTCTGTTGAGATTTTAACGTAGGGAATGGAGTTGATATTTGGAAAGTGTCATCATTCGAAGCATTTGGATGAATCGGCTTGTAATAATTGGCATATAATCTTTTCCCCTCGCTATCTAAAATTACTGCGGCAGTTATTGAATAAAGAGATAAGTTGCTCATTCTTCAGAGGCGTTTTTTCTTTTTACTAGTTGATGATGGGCTTCTGTTACGTGGAAAACTGAATGCATTTTCAATCAATATCTGATTTAAGTTACCCCATCGATGACAAACGCCCGTAACCGCAGCTAGTAAATTAAAGCTATAAACTTTTCACTTTATATAAATATATAAATAAACAAACAGATATTAATCATTATGACTGATTCCTCACAATTTTTCTTCAGCATACTTAGGGTATCAATTATTCAAGTAGGTATCTAATTTTGGTGATAGTTATTGGGGTTATTACTAACAATCTTAGATTCTTCGTGCCGCTGGGTTTGAAAGATGTTCAAACAAAATTATTGATTTGCTAACTGACTTGTACATTCGTCATTTATTATTACTATCATCAGAATCACAGAAATTAGCTAATAGTGCCAGCAGACTGTTAATTGAATTTGAAGATGTCGCCCAGGCGATGGTTAATTTAAAAGTGGTAAGGCCAAGTAAATTAATTGATCCATTTGACACCAGCGCTGAAAATTATCTTGGGATGAATAGTTTTATGAAATGGGTTGAAAGTGAAGAATACGCAAAAATTCAAAGAGTCGCTAATCCAACTAGAGAAGCAGTGGAACTATTAAGAAAAAATAATAGCAGTAATAACAGTAATGATGTCAATAATAATAGCAATAATAATGATAGCGATAACAATAATGGAGAGGACGAGGAGATTGAAATAGCTAATGAAGATGAAGAAAGAGTAACTTGGCTACTGTATTTGTTAAAGGCGCAATCAAAGATTGATTATGATGAGAAGATAAAATTGACAGTACTCAAACCAAACGAGTTCACTGAAGAATCCATTGATGCCTTAGATAATAATGACTACGTGATACTAGGACCTACACCAGATCATCTCCTAGATGTTTTGCCTTGCAGGAAGAAGATAAATCAATGAAAAAGAAATAAAACGTCGTCGTTTTTTTTTTATTAATATTTATTTATTTTATAAATATTCATTTAAAAAAAAACTCCTCATGACAAATTTGAGGGGAAACTACCAACCACCATCACCACCCCAATCACCGCCGTCACCACCACCATAAGATCCATCAGAACCATAACCACTATCATGATTATCAAAAGCGTTAGCTATCATTGCACCACCAAGTAAACCAGCACCCCCGGCTAAAAGACCGGTTCCAAGACCACCAAATTTCTTTTTCTTTTCAGGAGCTTGTTGAACAACATACTGAGGTTGACCATAACCTTGAGGAGCATAACCTTGAGGAGCATAACCCTGAGGAGCATAGCCTTGAGGTGGTGGATAACCGTACCCTTGAGGTGGTGGATAACCATAACCCTGAGGAGGTGGAGGAGGATAACCACCGTAGCCACCTTGCTGTGGTGGAGGTGGTGGGTATTGACCATAGCCTTGAGGAGGACCTTGCTGATATTGGCCGCCTTGGTAACCACCTTGATTACTTTGCTGATAAGATGGCGGTGGTGGTGGTTGTTGTTGTTGAGGTCTGCTGTTATTATTATTTTGAACACGAGATTGTTGTTGCTGGCTATGTTTTGAACCAGGGAAGCCACCAGTTGGGCCTTTTGGTAAGTCCCATTGTGATTCACCAGTTTTTAAATTTACATAAAACCATCTATGAATTTGTTAGTTTTTTGTTTTTTTGATCGGGGGGATTTCGATTCTCACATTAGATTGCTGAATAATACAATCCGGCTTATTTTTCATTTTCATTTTGTTTTTATTGTCTTTTTCACTTACGTTTTATATTCGTTATCCCAAACAGCTTTCCAGCCCTCAGGAACTCTAGGAGGATTATCAGGACCGTTAGCCATTGATAATTGTTATTCAAAATCAATAATTAATTTCGAATCTTGCAATCACCCACACTTTCGCCTCCAATTTAAATAGAAAATCTAATGATCATCGATCACGTGACAATTGTGTGAACCAAACTGGGAATCCTCCAATCATCATCACGCCTCGCACAGCACGCATCGTCGTGCCTCTTCTCTGTGATACTGGTCGCCTCAGCCTGCCCTGCAATTGGCCTAACATTTTTTCAATAATGCGGTATTTTTTTTTTGTTTTTGCTTTTTTTTTTACTTTTTTTTTTTGGTTATTATTTTTGTTCGGTACATAAGAAAATGTGATCATCAAAATGGCTAAGTTAATTAAAATTGGCAGGGTTTTTGTAATTTCGTAGCTAAGAAGTTTTGTAGGCAGCCGCTTTGGTTACTGGGATTCTATCGTAAAGTTACGTTGCATACATAGAGTTGCACTGACTGATTTGACACACACATCATATATATTGAAATAAACCAAACTGCAAATCTATATCTATATTGAAACAAAACATAGTCATGACGATGCTCCACTGCCATTCACTGGAAACAAAATAATAGCATTATTGGATATTACAATATTTTCCAAATTGCTCATTTGAAAATTTGGTGGACAAGTGAGGCTAGCTGAGCGATGTTCCAGGAACGATTGAATTGAATACAATTTAGCAAAATGCCTTTGTTATGTTTCCCAATAATGCTTCCCTTAGTAGTTTATTAGAAGGTTTCAAAATACCAACACCAATAACAGCCTCAAATTGTTCAAACGTATTTCTTGTAGCACTGAAGTTTCTAATTGCGTCAACCATTTTGTTCGCAGGATTTCAGTCAATCCGCAATTAATGATATCTAGGTATCTCAACAGATCCAACCAAGAAAAATAATTAGTTTTCAAGTTATTATTGGAAATCAATTTACTCAAATTTTCACCAACCCTGCAATCACCAACTACCCTTGGGAGACAACTGGCAACACCAAGCTTTCTATATTTGATAATTCTGAGAAGATTGCACTCAGAGCCAAGCTGTGATATGTTTTTGTCGAAGGATGACCTACGTTTGCTTTCGCTATGTAGTAATCATCGAGCATATTTATGTCAGGTTCTTACATTTCGACGTTACGATTTCCAGTTTGTAAAACCTACAAGAATTCATCACAAAATAAATCTTTTTTTTGTCACTCTGGTGATTAGGTATTCCCATGGCACAAATCCTTCTTGTTCTTTTAGAGAAATCTTAATTTGCAAATTTGTATTAACCGATATCGATAACAATACCTTGATAAAAATCGCAATGATTCAAAGATTGCTCTGAATAGCACATATCTAGATTATATACACAATAACTTGTTGAGTTCTCATATTAAGTAAGGAATCAAGTCTAGTAATCTACTTGATAGCACCATCAGTTTAGAAAGAATCTAGATTTTTTTCGACTGCTAGTCACAATTTCGAGGATATATGCTCATCGCTTAATTAGGTAGTGCTCGTCCAAAAACAAAAAAAAAATGATTCTTGCTAGGGAAGAAAATTAGGCTCAGTCGTCAAATCACAAAAGACATGAAAAGTCTACAACCAGGATTACAAGAAACGTAAAACATCAAATGTAGATTAAATCAATGCAAAGTACACACCCAGTTAAGCCCAACCTAAAGCTTTATCTCATCTATAGCTTTCAACTGCTTAAATAAATCATCTTTAAACTCCTCATTTCTCCGCTGCTCATTTTGAATTGTCACTTTATCTTGTTCCTTCAATGATTCAATGTCCTTTAATGAACTCGCAGCTTTGCCATTCTTTTCACCTTTTTTCTGAGTTTTACTTTCTTCACGAATCAAAGATACATTATCATCTAGTTCTTTAATAAGTTTTGAATTTTTCACCACTATCAGCTTCTTGTTCTTATTTAATTTCCCAATCTTCCCAATCTTCCCTTTGGATATTGCGGTGGCAGGTTTGTTCTGCTTTTTCACTTTCTTTGGCATTGTTTGATGAGATGAGGTTGAAATTTTTTTTTTTTGCACGTCTGCAGAAATTTTGCTACGGGATATTTAGACGCATGAAACCGACATAAAAAATAAAATCATCTCGATATCAGTCAAAATCAACAAACAACAAGTGATGACAAAAAATAACATTCGGGCTGTCATCTTTGATATGGATGGCACTTTGATAAATTCAGAGGACATCTATATCCAACAGCTTAATGGGATTCTCTCTGAATATTTTAAAGCTGGTCCGTTGAATGATGAAGTGAAACAGAAAATTCAAGGTAGACCCGGTGTTAAAATCAGTGAAATAATTACTAAGGATTTAAATCTTGATGCTACTCCTGAAGAATTTTATGAAATTACTAATCGGCCAGAACAATTGAAATTATATCAGCGATGTGAATTTTTACCAGGAATTCAAGAATTTCTAATGTATTTGAAAAATGAAATGCAAATGCCAATTTCAATCGCAACATCAACTACAAAATTGAAATACGACAGTAAAACGAGTCATTTGATGGACAACGGGTTTGAGTTATTTGATAATGTCATTACTGGAGGTGATGTTGTTGAGTTGAAAGGGAAAGGTAAACCTGAGCCTCATATTTGGTGGCTAGCACTTGCAGATTTAAATAAAACTTTGGGTTTAACTGGGGATCATGAAATTAAAATTGAAGAGTGCTTAGTGTTTGAAGATAGTCTAAGTGGAATAAAAAGTGCTATTGGATCGGGGGCTAAAAGTGTTTGGATTCCAAGTAATCCGTCATTGATTGATTTACTTACCGAGGAAGAATTGAATTATTACAAGGAGAATTGTGATCTTTTAGAAAGTTTAGAAGAGTTCAATAGACATAAATATGGAATTTAAATTAATGCTTTGAAATTTTGAAATTTCCCATTTTGTTTCCAACCTAAAACACATCTATAGTGACCAGCACCATCTTTCAAATATCCAGTTTGCCAACCAACCATTGACCCAAACCTTGACGCAACATAATCAATTTGTTGCAAATTTCCAACTTCAAATATGAAACCTTGGCAACTGGATACTAGTTTAACAATATCGCAAAGAGAATCATAAAATTCAAGGTTTCCTACAAGAGCCAATTTTGGTTCATAATTTCTGACTGATTTATCTAGCTTAAGGTACTCATGCAATGGGATATAAGGTGGATTTGAAACAAGTAAATCCATATCGCTGAAAATTGGTGATAATTTTTTCACGTTGTTCAAAATATCCCCAGTGATAAAAGTCGTAGAATTTTTCATGCTTTTCAGGTTGATTTCATAATTATGTCTTGCTAATTCCACACAATTCTCATCAATGTCAACGCCGATAATGGTATTCCCTTTAGTCAATCCTGACGATAACGCTAAACTAATACAGCCGGTTCCAGTACAAGCGTCGACAATTTTCATTCCACTCTTATTATTGTAACATAAGTTATTGATTAATTTAGTGACCCATTCTTCAGTTTCCCATCTCGGTATCAATGAGGTTTCTCTACAATCAATAGTTAATTCTCTAAACGGTTGATTCCCAAGAATATATTGTAACGGTCTGTAACTAGCTCTCTGAATCAATGCATTTAACCATTCTTCTTTTGGTAGTTGTCGTTGAATCCAACGAAGCTCAGCTTTTGCAGCACTAACTGATCTTGTAACGGGGACAAGTAATGGCAAATAACGGTTTTGCAAATAAGCAATTCTCAATTCCCTAGGAGATATCCTGGGCATCAACTGGAATGGATATTTATATCCAAAAATAAAGGGATATTTCGATGTTTATTTATATAGTGACCGGGGATGGTGTATCGCTATATATATATATAGGCAATCACGTATTACCCGCCCTATGATTTTTTTTTTTTTTTTATTTTATTTTTTTTTTTTCTTGATGACAAGAAAGAGGTAAAAAAGCGCCCAATTTCGAAACGAGTGAGCAAGAAAAAAAAAAAAAATAACAATCAACTGCTACATTTATTTTTTTTGGCGTTATTGCTTTAATTTTTCAATCAGTGATCAACAAACGAAAAAGAAAAGATCCAACCAGCAGAAGAAGTACTTTCTTTTTTCACGATGTCGTTGAAAGTTCCATATCCTGAAGATGGTAATCAAGTTGAATTACTATTAAGAAGATATAGTGCTTTGTATAATTCATTAACTGATAATCCATTTAATAATAAACAAGAAACAACTAATGAATTAAACGCGATTGAAAAATTATTACATAAAATTTCTACAGATCAAGATGAGTACTTAATTCAATTGAATAAATTAAATGACGCGACTTCTACGAAAAAAATTGATTATGATATCGAGTTATTGAAAAAACAAATTATTGGGTTTCATTTGTTGGGAAATGATTTGGATTTGCCAAATTCATTACAATTGGAATTTGGTTTAAATAGTAATTATAATCAATTACCAGAAAACAAGAAAACTAGCGAAGAATTAAAACCTATTGAGATTGATTATTCTAATTTCGAGTCACGATACGAAAATTTCATCCCATTAAGTTCAGACTCTTTGACTAAAAATCAAGATAATTATCATGATGTTGTGGGCAATAAATATGCTGAATCTAAGATTTCAAACAAAATTATGGAACGTATTGGACAATTAGAGTCGTTGCCATCGAATCTTGCTAATATAAACACGAAATCTTTGTTGGAAAATTTCAATAAACCAGCATCAGCAAAATTTGATAATGATCAATCAATAGATAAATTAAAGATGAGCTCATTAATTGAATTAAAATCTCTTAAATTATTAACTAAGCAGAAACAATTAAGACAAGGCTTGTTGACAGCAATTGCGAATCTGTCTCATGATGTTGATAATGAATTGAAAAATTCATCAACGATTATACTTGCAAGACGATTGATGAACTTAAGATTGAAAATTATTGCCCCACAAACTGCAAGATTAGCCGAACAATTGGAAGAGCAACAGAAACGTGAATTGAAGAATCTCCAATATAAGAAAAAATTACAAGCACTTAATGGGAAAGTTGAAGAAATTAATAGTCTTTTGTATAATCAAAATGAAGTTCAAACCTATAGAAATCATTTTTTCTTTAAATCAATTCTGAATTATCATCAATTGGCCGAGAAAGAAGCTTCTAAAAGATTGGAAAAAACTGCTAAAGAGAGATTGCAAGCCTTGAAAGCAAATGATGAAGAAGCATATTTGAAATTATTGGATCAAACTAAAGATACAAGAATTACACATTTATTGAAACAAACTAATTCATTTTTGGATTCTTTGGCTAAAGCAGTTAAAGTTCAGCAAGTTGAATCAAAAGAAGAAGCAAAACAGGACGAAGAAGTCGGGGGAGAAGCAGGAGACAACGAAGCGAGAGAAAATTTGGATTACTATAGAATTGCTCATAGAACGAAAGAAAAAATTACAAAACAACCAAGTATGTTAGTTGGTGGAACATTAAAAGAATATCAATTGAAAGGTTTGGAATGGATGGTTTCATTATATAATAATCATTTGAATGGGATCTTAGCAGATGAAATGGGTCTTGGTAAAACTATTCAGTCGATTTCATTAATTGCTTATTTAATTGAAATGAAAAAGCAAAGAGGTCCATTCCTTGTTATTGTTCCATTATCAACGATTACTAATTGGACACTTGAGTGTGAACGATGGGCGCCATCAGTTATAAAAATTGTTTATAAAGGTACGCCAAATCAACGTAAATTATTAGCAGCTGAAGTTCGTCGTGGCGATTTTCAAATCTTGTTGACTACTTATGAATATATTATTAAGGATAAATCATTATTATCAAAGATTAAATGGGTTCATATGATTATTGATGAAGGTCATCGAATGAAAAATGCAAATTCTAAATTGTCATATACTTTGACAAATTATTATCATACCAGGAACCGATTAATTTTAACTGGTACTCCATTACAGAATAATTTACCAGAATTGTGGGCATTGCTTAATTTTGTTTTACCAAAAATTTTTAATTCTGTTAAGACATTTGATGAATGGTTTAATACTCCATTTGCTAATACTGGTACGAGTGAAAAATTGGAATTATCAGAAGAAGAAAATTTATTGATTATTCGACGATTACATAAAGTTTTAAGACCTTTCTTACTTCGTCGATTGAAAAAAGATGTTGAAAAAGATTTACCTGATAAAGTTGAAAAAGTGGTTAAATGTAAATTTTCAGCGTTACAATATGCATTGTATCAACAAATGTTACGACATAATGCATTATTTGTTGGGTCATCGATTAATAATGGGACAACGAAGGGAGGAATTAAAGGTTTGAACAACAAGATTATGCAATTGAGGAAAATTTGTAATCATCCATATGTATTTGAAGAAGTTGAAGATTTAGTTAACCCTACCAGACTGACTAATGATATTGTTTGGCGATGCAGTGGGAAATTTGAATTGCTAGATCGCGTTTTACCGAAATTTAAAGTTACTGGCCA
Organism: Saccharomycopsis sp. KB-2023a; assembly: GCA_030450195.1. Lineage (NCBI taxonomy): Eukaryota > Fungi > Ascomycota > Saccharomycetes > Ascoideales > Saccharomycopsidaceae > Saccharomycopsis > Saccharomycopsis sp. KB-2023a. The sequence goes on along the minus strand of JASJSC010000015.1, from coordinate 95,332 downwards.
TCGAGTATTAATTTTTTTCCAAATGACTTCGGTTATGGATATTATGGAAGATTATTTACATTATAGAGAAATGAAATATTTGAGATTAGATGGGAGTACAAAAGCTGATGAACGTCAAGATATGTTGAAGGCTTTCAATGAACCAAATTCTGATATTTTTGCATTTTTGTTATCTACAAGAGCTGGTGGTTTGGGATTGAATTTACAAACTGCCGACACAGTTATTATATTTGATACTGACTGGAACCCTCATCAAGATTTACAAGCTCAAGATCGTGCTCATCGTATTGGACAGAAAAATGAAGTTCGAATTTTAAGATTGATTACAAATGATTCAGTTGAAGAAGTTATATTGGAGAGAGCTCATGAGAAATTAAATATTGATGGAAAGGTTATTCAAGCAGGTAAGTTTGATAATAAATCAACATCTGAAGAACAAGAGGCATTTTTAAGAAGATTATTGGAAGCGGAAGAAGCTCGAAAGAAAGCAGCTGCAGGTGATGAAAATGAAGATGGGAATTTAGATGATGAAGAATTGAATGAAATTTTGGCTCGATCAGAAGATGAAAAGATACTTTTCCATGAAATGGATGTTAAAAGATTAACCGATGCTAAAATGAATCACGAAAATCCAAATCGATTGATAGGGAAAGAAGAATTACCTGATGTTTTCTCTGAAGAAACTATTAAAAAACATTTAGAAAAATTACGAGGGAAAGAAGAAATTGCTAAAACCAGAGAGAGGAAGACTGTAATGTACGATGATGGGTTAACTGAAGAGCAATGGTTAGATGCTATTGACAGTGATGATATTACTGTTGAAGATGCAATTCGCATGAAACAAGAACTGTTGAATAAATCAAGAGCGAAAAGAGTGTCCTTAAAATTATCCGAGGAGGCTCCTGTTATTAAAGAGAAGAAGACGAAGACGAAACTAGGCTCAAAAAAAAGAGGTCGAAAGACAGTGGAACCAGAATCTGATGATGAGGATTATCTTGATGAGGATGATGAGGAAGATGATGATGGGGCAAAAGAAGCAAATGGTAATAAGAAACAGAAAATCAACGGTAAGAATGGGATTACCCCAAGTTATATAATCTACGGGGAAAAATTAATTGTTGGGATTAAAGCATTGAAAGATCCAAAGACTAAAGAATATGTAGGTGATTTATTTTTGAAGTTGCCATCAAAGAAAATATATCGAGATTATTATCGAGTTATTAGCAACCCTATTAGTTTACATGAAATTAACAAGAAATTGACTGAAGGGAAGTATCAATCGATTGATGAGGTTAATCAAGATTTTGATTTGATGATAGCTAACGCAAAGGTGTTTAATGAGGAAGGCAGTTTTGTATATGAGAATGCTTTAAAGATTGAGAATTATATAAAGGAATTTAGTGTATAATAAATGATAATAAAGATTATATTTTAGCTGCAGTAATTTGATTGGCTGATTGACAAATGCACGTGCCTGATCGAAAGATGAAAAATTGTTTGATTTCATCGATATCGATTACTAACTACATTCACCTAATAATATAGAGATGTTTAGATATACTAGAATATTAGTAAGTAATAGACAATATAATCTCTCTTATAACAATATAATCTCTCTTATAGTGGCCTCTACTAACCTCCCAGCCATTGATTAATGTTACACGGGTCTCAGCTAGGGCGATTGCCACTCGCACCATCCGTCCAGCCTTAACCACCCCAAGATTGCCATCATTAAATAAATATAACACTACTCAGTTTTTGGGGGCCAGATTCTTGTCTGGTGAAATGGAAGCATCAATCAAACATGCGGTGAATTCAGCGCCGGTTGTATTATTCATGAAAGGTACCCCAGAAGCCCCAGCATGTGGGTTCAGTAGATCAACAATCATGTTACTCGGCAACATGGGCATCAACCCAGAGAAATTTGCTGCTTACAATGTTTTGGAGGATTCAGAGTTGAGACAAGGAATCAAAGAGTTTAGTGATTGGCCAACTATCCCACAATTGTACATCAATGGAGAATTCATCGGCGGATGCGATATCGTCACCAGCATGGCTCAGTCTGGGGAATTATTGCAAATGTTGGAGAAGGATGGGTTGTTGGTTTATGACGAGGACGAAGTTCCAGTGGAGGAGCCAAAGTCGAGTGATGTTAAACCTGCCAAGAGATAAAGTAAACCTGTATATAATTAATATATATTTATATATGTACATTTATATATTTATATTGCTAGTAGGTTTTTTTTTGTAGTGTTCATATAAGCCACATTGAAGTGGCAGTGTGTACTAGACTCGATTGGCCAAGACCATCGAGCAAGCAAAAGAATGAGGGCAGTCTTGTGAGATGAAAATACAATTGAAAACAAACAAACAAACAATATATATATATTTATTTATTTATTTATCACTCTCTGTCTCGTCTTCGTCTTCTTCTTTTTAATTTATCTCATTGGTCCTCAGAGGTGATATCGGAGACCTGCAGATATTTTATAATAGGGTTTGCATGGGCCGGCAAGGATAATCCGAGAAATAATAGAAAGCAAATAGAAATAATGGCAATTATTACTTTAGAGAAAATTTTTTGGAAATCCTTCCAGGTTATGGCTAGCAAGTTATATTTTGCCATTATACATAGCCATGGGAACATCATTTGGCTCTCTGTTAATTTTATTGTTAATTTCCTACCAGTGTTGTTGTGGTTAGCCATATTCAAGAACGCAGGGTTGATACCAAAGCAGCTCCGACCAAATATTAATGTTAAGTTGATGTATTATTTGGATTTTTTAATATATGAATGGGAGATATTGGGGTTAATATTCGCCATGATTACAATGATTTTGGGGTGGGCCATCTATAAGACACTCTCGGCAAAGCAAACCTCACAGGAAGAAGACACCAGGAAAATCCCCTGGTATGGCCACTCACCAACGATTATTCTGATTTTTTTCGCTATTTCATGGCCAATATTAAACATTGCCTTTGTCTTTGCACAAACTGACTACATTGATGATACAAATGACATCTTTGCGTGGATATTGTATGTCCTATGTCATTTGATTGTCCCGATAATCACTGCAATTTACTTGTACGTATTTCAAGCCCCAGGCGCAGTGAAATATTATTCAATAATCCTTGGATGTCAAAATATCTCTGGGGTTTTAACTCATTTAGTTTTCCCCAATGCTCCACCGTGGTTTATCCATTTGAACGGCGTGGATTGTGAAGCTAATTATGACATGTTGGGTTTTGCTGCAGGATTAACCCGAGTGGATATTGTCTTGGGCACTCATTTAAATTCAAATGGATTTCATCGACTGCCAATTGTGTTTGGAGCGTTCCCTTCACTACATTCAGCAATGGCTATTCAGCTGTTTTTACATTTATCTTGGTATTCCCGATGGACTGTTGTTAAGGTTGCCGCAATGGGGTTTGTCGTTATGCAATGGTGGGCAACGATATATTTGGATCATCATTTTCGGATTGATTTGATGGCGGGGATGATTTATGGGTATTTTTGGTTTTTCTTGTTGAGAGGAAGATTGATTAAATTACAAAGACGTTTCTATCAACGGTGGTTGCTGTTTGAAGTGGATGGTGGGACTACAATGGGGATGAGAGTTTTCCGAGGGACAAAGATTGAAAGGTTGTTTAATCCTTTGAGCGAGCTCCAGAGGAGCCAGAGGAGAGGCGATCGGGCCAATGATTCACTATATATCACTGGTGGATGTGGTAACTATGGTTAGTGTTGATGTCCCTGTTGTTAAAACTGCGGTTATTACGTGCAAGGCACCGTTAAAAAATAAAGGAAGTTGACTGGATTGATTCCCCTACATATATGTATTATTACAGTACATAAATTTATGAAGTATCAGATTGTCTTCCTCTTAACAACAAGACCCAAAAAAGAAAAAACAAAATAAAAAAGAACACTAATTGTGGTTATTGAAACATTAAATATTATTTATAGATATACGATTTATGATTTTAGATCGATAATGGTTATTTTTGGCAATGTATTTGCTTATTCTGGAAATAATCCCTGGGAAAGTCAAAGGTATAAGAAAAAAATACGGATAGTAGTTGAAACCGCGGTAGTGAGAACCAAATGTTGCCAGCAACCTTGGATATTACGTGGGTAAATTAAATACATTAGCATGCGCTAACGTATTCTCTCACGTGACACTACATATACACTAATAAGATTTCTGCTTAGTACCAATTGGGTAATTCACGAATTCCAAAATAAGAACAGTCACCAGTGAAAAATTTTCCATTATTATTATTACATTATACTATTTATTGTAATAAATTATTATGACGATATGCATTCGCCCGTCGCATTTGCCTTTGCCTTTGCCTTTGCCTTTGCCTTTGCCGTTGACTTTGACTTTGACTTTGGCTTTGGCTTTGGCTTTGGCTTTGGCTTTGGCTTTGGCTTTGGCTCTGGCTTTGCCTTCGCCTTCGCCTTTGCTGTATGTTTGCTTTATTTAGTAGCAGTGGCATGACAAAAACTGTTGCTATTGCAAAACTTTATTACCGCAAGCTGCAAAGCAATAAAAATAGTATTTTATTGTATGATGTCGAATGAATTATGCAGCGACCAGGCACACCTATAATAGAAAATAGGGACAATAATATATAATAATAATAGGGGGAGGGGGTGAAGGGGCGCGGTGGAGTAGTAATTATCCATTTTTGATCTTTACTTGAGTCGCAGCTTAGGGTAATGTTGATATTGTATTATTAGGGGTGGGGGGTATTCAATATTACGGTGAATCAGTTCAAAGTGTGCTTAAGCAATTTCTGCTGTTGCTGATGGGTGGTTATGCGTGTTCTCTCGGCCAATATTCCTAAATGGGACTACAGCTATTACATTTCCATTACGGTTTCGATTTCTTGTCTATAATGTAACAGATATTACTAGATCAGACAACATCGATATGATTATTATTATTATTTGTTTTATGTGGTTATCCTCATTTGGCATTTCTTGGAGATGTTTGAAACAGACCTCTCACTGTTGATTGCAGATATTCTGGTTATGCCCCAACTTACCATAGTTTCAGAACCGTGTTTTGATTATCTGCAGGTGCCATTAGGGATACTTCAACGTGCATGAACACTGGCTTAACTCAAACAGAAGCTCAACTTATTTCCCTAAACTAAATCCAAGGTCTGCTCAATTTGAAACAATTCACCTCCCTTTTGCCCATGATTATTGTAATTTAAATAAATAACCCACATTCCCCTAGGTTAACCTAATTTTAACCGAGTGGTTTTTTTACCTTTTTTTCTTTCTTTTTTTCTTTTTCGTCCAACCATCTCTCATTCTTTAATACCCATAATACCAATACAGCTATCACTCGTTTCTAGCTATTCATTCATTTGTTTTATTCAAAATAAAGTGAGGAAAATAAAATAAAAATGAGATTCCTTAGTATATCCTTTTTGGCTTCAATATTGCCAGGCTTAGCTTTTGCTTCGTTCACAAGTGATTGTGATCCATTAAATGGACCTTGTCCAAAAGATCAAGCTTTAGGTACTTCTCTTAAATTAGATTTCAGTAAAGAATCGTCTTTATTCAGTACTTACCTTGATGGTTCGAACATCGCCTATTCCAGCAACGGTTTAACTGAAACTTTTTACACTCATGGGGATGGTCCATCATTAAGATCTAACTTTTACATTGAATTCGGTAAGATCGAAGTTAAATGTAAAACTTCCAGTGGTACCGGAATGATTTCAAATTTCTTCTTACAATCTGATGATGGGGATGAAATTGATTTCGAATGGATTTCAACTTTTCCAACACAAGTTACTACTAACTATTTCGGTAAAGGTGTTACTGGTTCTTATGACAGAGGTACCGTTAAGGACATGGGTACTGCATTAAACGAAAGTTATCATGTTTATACTATTGATTGGGGTAAAGATCAAACTACATGGTCTGTTGATGGTCAAGTTATTAGAACTTTATCTTCTACCGGGTTACCAAATGATGGCGCCCATGACTATCCAGTTTCTCCAATGAAAATCTTCTTAGGTTTATGGGCCGGTGGTGATTCTACCAGCGCTGGTACTGTCGAATGGGCCGGTGGTAAAACTACTTTAGAAGGAGTCCCATTCTATTATAACGTTGAATATATTTCAGTTGCTGACTATTCTACTGGTTCTTGTTACTTTTATGAAGACACCACTGGTGACAACATTGGTTCAGTTGGTGGTTCTATCAATGTTAACCCTAATGCTCAATTACCAGATTCATTTACTACTCCAACTTTGAGTGCTTGTTCTGCTACTTCATCATCTTCATCGTCTACTTCAACTTCATCTACGTCTACTTCATCTAGTTCAAGCACTACTACCGACTCAAGCTCAAGCTCAAGCTCAAGCTCAAGCTCAAGCTCAAGCTCAAGCTCAAGCTCAAGCTCAAGCTCAAGCTCAAGCTCCGGCTCAGGCTCTGGTGCCTCCAGCTCTGCCGCTTCCACTACTAGCAGCTCAAGCTTAAGTCTCTCTACCGGTATGATAACCATCACTGATGTTGTTGATGTTGAATCAACCGTTGTTGTTACAATTACCAGTTGTAAAAACAATGCTTGTGCCACACATACTAGCAATTCAGTCTTTCAAGCTACCTCAACTACTGTTTATTCTACCGGTGCTACTTTTGTCGTTGGTTCGTCAACTACTGAAGAAAAAACTTCTACTCTTGTTGTCCCATCTACCGTTACTAGTGTTGTTGAACAGGTAACCACTGAAGTTGTTACTGTTACTTCTTGTGCAGGCAGTAATGGTTCTTGTTCAGTTGCTACCTCTCAAACTACCGGTACCTCTTTTGTGACTACTACTATTGAAACTTACTTTACTTCTCTTGAAACTTATTTCGTCACTAGATGTGTTGAAGCTAGCGAAGTCGCTGGTTCTGGTTCTGCTGGTTCTGCTGGTTCATCTACTGAAGGTGCTGTTGGCTCAACTTCTACTCCATGTACTACTACTGGTGAATCTAGCGTTGCTGCTATTTCCTCTGCTGCCACTTCTCCAGTCGTTGCTGAAACTGCTGAGTCTACTACCGTCATCAACGGTGAAACTTCAGGTGTCTCATATATTTTATCAACTTCAGG
>JASJSC010000015.1:0-88111 GCA_030450195.1 Saccharomycopsis sp. KB-2023a | reverse complement strand
CGTCATCAACGGTGAAACTTCAGGTGTCTCATATATTTTATCAACTTCAGGTACTAATGTTGTCACTGTTTCCACTGAATTCATTGAATTAGCTACTTCAGTCACAAAGACCGTTCACGTTCACAAGTCCATGTCAACTCTGAGTGAGTCTAATGCTGCTGCTTCCTCAACTCCTGCTGGTTCTGCTGGTTCATCTACTGAAGGTGCTATTGGCTCAACTTCTACTCCATGTACTACTGCTGGTGAATCTAGCGTTGCTGCTATTTCCTCTGCTGCCACTTCTCCAGTCGTTGCTGAAACTGCTGAGTCTACTACCGTCATCAACGGTGAAACTTCAGGTGTCTCATATATTTTATCAACTTCAGGTACTAATGTTGTCACTGTTTCCACTGAATTCATTGAATTAGCTACTTCAGTCACAAAGACCGTTCACGTTCACAAGACCATGTCAACTATAGGTGAATCAGTTGTCGCTACTACTGTTATTAATGGGGTCACTTACGGTGTTGGTTACCAAACTGAAACTGATTCTAGTGGTAAAATTGTTACTGAAGAAACTGATTTCATTTCATTGACCACTTCAGTTACTAATTACGTCACTAAATACGTTCATGCTTCAAAACTTACTTCATCACCAGTTTCTAATGGTTCAGTTGCTGCTGTTTCCACCGTTCCAGGAGGTAATGGTTCTTCAAATGCTACTATCACTGCTTCTCCAAGTGCCCTTATATCTAATGCTGGTTCATTAGTTAAAGTTGAATTGTTGATTAGTGCTGTGTTGTTGGTTGGTACTTTGGCCATCCTTTAAAGTATCCCTTAAATCTTTTTTACTAATCTATATATATTTTTTATATTGTTTCTTATTTTAGTCTTAACTAGACGAATTTATTGTTATATTTTTCAGGCTTCGTAATTGCGCTTCTTTTGTTTTTTAAGGCAATTGCCATTATACTGGCCGCCTTTTTTCATCTTTGGTGATATATCCATAGCGATGTAGCAACATGAAACAGACGCAAGAGGAGAAGTAAGCTGCATAGTGAAAAATTGAGTAATAAATGTAAGACAAAACTTACCAAAGAAATTTGAGTAACATATTGTCAGCTACTGAGGAAGGATATAAACCATTATAAATCTGCCCCTTGTCGGTAACATTTGATTTTCAGAATATGTAGTAACCTCTTTCGTTTATTTTATGTAATGTTTTTTGCACTTTACACGCCATTATGCCTCTGATTGTGATCCATCACAAGGCAGCCGTTCACCAGACCCAGCATTATCCACCCGTATCTCGCTTAACTTCACTTCATCGTCATTGTACTTCTTGCCATTCTAAGTGCCACTAGTCCCGATGGACATTTTACGAGTATGCTGTACTACCGGGAACAAAATTAGTATTATCAACAAAATAATAGAACTTTCTTAAGCGCCTCACCATCGGCTACTTCATCGATTGGCACCTACAATAATGCTACCTCTATTGACATTGGCACTACTACTGATTCACATGCCTCCTCGGTCGGTTTTTCGGGTGGGTTTGCTAGTGCAGGCTAACAAATCCAAAACGTCCAAACGTAAAGCTCACCAATGACTTCGACTAAGACAGGCCACGCCGTTGGTAGTTCTGTTTTGGTTGCTCAATATTTCATCCCATGCATCCGCTACGACTCATGCTGCTTCTAACAGAAAATTTGGGGGTGTTATCACGCTCGCTTATTATAATGTTATTGATTATGGACCAGTACTTATGTATTTTTAATAACTTTAACGCTCCTTGGATTGATATCCAAAGCAGCCTGTAATAGTCGAATGAACTTTCAGATGAATCACCATATCATCAACGTGGGCAAGCCATACCTACCCTGACTTATTAACGCGAAGCGAGCATTTGGAGGATTTTGGACCTGGCTCCTCATGAAGGATCTGGCCTGCTCATTTTACCTCGATGGCCGTAGTTATGGTCGAGGACGGTAGTCATTGATATTGATGTTGGTGATGCCCGTATGTAAATGTGTGTTACGCAGCCCCGATCAAATTCCTTTGCAAAAAAAAAAAAAAAAAAAAAAAATAATAAAAGAAAAGGCGCCAAAAGAACGAATAGCAGAATTTATCATATTCAAGAAATTTGAATCAACGGAAAAAAAATAATAATAGCAAAGGATGTCCCTCGAATTAGATAGACAAAGGGTTAAACTACTATTTGAAATCAACACGCTTTTACTTCTTCGATGTTCACATTTTGAGATTCTCGTGAATCCCAATTTAAATGTGAATAAAATCCCGTCAAAGGAATTACATCAAGCAACCCAATTATCATCACCAACGGTTAATTTAATTGAAGTTATTTCTCATTATTTGAAACGAGTTCAAGCTAATCTAACTTCTGTTGCTGCTCTCAATGATAAATATAAGCCGGGTGGGAATAATAATAATATCGGCAGTGGTAAGACATTCCCAGTGTTGATGACTCCACCGCCTGAATCAACTCATGAGATTACTAGCAGGTACGTGTTGTTGAATAAGATGTTTCCCGAAGCTATGCCGTACTTGCAACAACAACAGAAGGTTATGCAAATGAAGCAGCAACAACAGCGACAGCAACAGCAACAACAGCAGCAACAACAGCAACAAAGTCAACAACTGACGCCACAAGCAACACCTCAAGTTGTGCCAGCATTGATTCAACAGAGTACGGGCAATTCAATTAAACAAAGTCCTAAACAGCCCACGAAACAACCAACGCCAAGACCTGCTCTGCATATGTCTCAAACTTCTCAATCCTCGATCAATGTTGAAGTAGCAAACAATAACAATAACAATAATAATAACAATAATAATGGTTCGAATCATAGCTCTAGTCTGACTCCATTAATGTCTAATCTTAATACGCCACTCCCACCACCACAGCAAACGCTTCGAAATAGTAATAATAACAGTCGAAACAATAGCCCATTGATTGCAAATAATAATAATAATATCAACAACAATAATTCCAACAATATCTCACCACATGGTCTGGCCAACAACACGCCATCGATTCCAAATAAACCTAATCCAATGAATAATAATAATAATAATAATCAGCAGATGCCAATGAATATGGTTGGTAACATGCCAATGAAGAATATCAATATGAATATGATTAACAACATGGTTGGAATGAATCCAATGGTAATGAATGGTATGAATCCAATGCAATTTCAAGGCAATATGGCAGCGATGAATATGACACCTCAAATGCAAAATATTAACATGCAAATGATTAAAAACATGCAACAAGTTCAGGGGATTAGTCCAATGGCGATGAATGGTGGTGCTCAAGGGATTAATCCAATGGCTATGAATGGCATGAACCCGATGCAAATGCAAATGCAGATGCAAATGAATGGTGGGATGCCTCAACAACAAATGCCAATGAATATGAATGGGATCAATCCGATGACTATGAATATGAATATGATGAATATGCGTAATATGAATCAGAATGGAATGGGTCAAAATGGAATGGGTGGATGGTAGTGAGCGAGTGAGCGAAGCGAACGAAGCGATTCAAATCGAGCTAAATATGTTCTCGTTACAACAAATCCATGTTACATAATATTATAGATGTGTTTTACTATTTATTTAATTATTTTCAACCTTTCGTTTTTTTTTACCTTTACCAATGGCTTGAACTTTATCCAATGGTAATACCCGAGTCCCATTCAAGATGAACCCACCACCGCCTCTCATTGTCATGACTGGATGTAATTTCCCCGGGATAGCTTGATAATACCTTGCTTTAATTTCCATAATCGTTGGGGCCAACACTGGCAATTTTGTTTCTTTATCATCGATATGATGATATAATTCGATTAATAATTCTTTATATTGAGAAAATATGACAATTGGTCTTGAACCACCAATGAAGCCAACTGTTAAATCAAGTAAATCAGGGAGATATAAGGTTGACGCCACAACTAAAGCATCGAAATTACCTGATTTAGCAGTTTTCAAGACTTCCAAAAGATTTAAATAATTAGTTAATTTTCTATAGTATTGAGATTTTTTATGTCTAGGAAGTTCTGCCAATTGATCATTAGGTAATTCTTCAAAATAAACAACACATTCATCATTAGATAAAGTTGTAGTGACCGGTGAAAGTAGCTGAAGCCAATTTATATGGTGAACCATTTTATGAAGATACTCACATGGATAGTTACTACATCTTTCCAAAGCATTCATGTTTGCATGTTCATTCTCACTAATAATCACAATTTGCCCCTTACCTGCCATTCTTTCAAGCATTGCAAATGTTAAAAGTCCTAATGATTCATCAACAACTAAATATCTCCCACCAGGACGCACATTCGATAAATTAAGCATATAAGCTAAAGATTCTTCATTTATGTCAAGCAGCTTCCGAAGTTCTTTATTTTCCAAATAATATGAAAGTAACGCCGATGCTGAAATATATTCAATGACAAAATATCTTCCATATTTTTCTTTCTTTCTTTTCATGTACTTAACTTGAGAATATTTTGTCTTCTTATCAAAGTTTTCATGTTTTCCTACAATTGAATCGATGATCGCTTTACCCGTTGAAGAGGAATAGCTTCCTTGTTTCATGGATTCAATCTCTTCTGCTGATAATTTTTGTACCGATGATCCTAAATCAACTAAATTTGAATTATCTTCAGAATAATCGACATCTGACTGTTGCTGAATTTCATTTAAGTGATTTGCACCTTCAACTGGTTTAACGTTATCATTATCAGTAACTTCAAACACTTGACCAAATTTATATCCAAGCACTTGCTCTACTTGGAAGGTACCAAATTTCCCCATACTTATTACTTTCCCTCGTTTCAATTCTACAAGTTTAGACATTGATGATGGTAATTTCACTAGAACATATTCATTTTCTTGAATTATCGTGGTGTTCTTAATATAGGTCAGGGGATCGAAACTTGGGGGCTGCGGCTGTTGTTGACCATTGGCTTCATTTTCGGTATTGAACCGCTTATGCTGAGCACCTAGTTTAGTATATTTCTCGTCAATTAGTTTTATTTCTTCTTCCATTATCATATTGGGTTGATGCTGGTTGAAAAATGATAGGCCGCAGGAAAATTTGTTTTTTTTATTTTTCAGATGCATCGGGTAATCTCATCACTCAAAGAAATAAAAAAAAATTTTTTTTCACTCTAACTAATGCCCTTCAATATAAGTCATTGAAATACGTAATTAATAATGGGTCGCCGAGCTAAAAATAAACAAGGAGCACCACCTTCGTTAGAAGAGTTCCAAAATGACCGTAAGAAGAAAGATGAAAAGAAAAGAAAGAGAGAGATTGCGCAAGAGCCGGTGAAAGAAGCCAAGAAATCCAAAAAAGAATCTGAGAAAGAATCTAAAAAGGAAAAGAAGCCAAAGAATGTCGATGAGGAGGAGATTGAATCTACTAAAAAATCCCTCTTTGATGATGGTGATGGCGATTATGAAGCGGACGGATTTGATGAAGAACAATTGAATGATGAATTTGATATCAATGAAAGTGACGATGATGATGAACAAGACGAACAGCCAAAGGCCGCCTTATTCAGTGATGATGATGAAGACGTTGAAGGGTTAGAACAATTGAATGAATTAAACACGAAAAAGGCTTTAGGGAAAATGGAAAAAGATGATGATGCTGAAGATGAAGAAGAAGAAAGTGATAATGAGGAAGATGATGAGGAAGAATTTGAGAGTGCAGAAGAATTACCAGCTGCTAACCCTCGTGCTAAAATATTGCCAACTGAACAAGAAATACACCAGGAAAAATCCAATGGTGGTGGGAAAACTGATGTCACCATACTAAGAACAAGAATGATTGAACTCACCAAGGTTTTGGAAAATTTCAAAACTATGGCTGAAGAAGGTACTACTAGACAACAGCACGTTGAACAATTATTATCAGATATTTGTGAATATTTCGGTTATACCCGATTTTTAGCTGAAAAGCTTTTCAATTTATTTAATGTCACTGAAGCTATGGAATTCTTTGAAGCGAATGAAATTGCAAGGCCAATAACCATCAGAACAAACACTCTCAAAGTTCGAAGAAGAGATTTGGCTCAAGATTTGGTTAATAAAGGAGTTAATTTACAACCTATTGGGAAATGGACCAAGGTTGGATTACAAATTTTTGATTCTCAAGTTCCAATAGGGGCAACTCCTGAATATCTATCAGGTCAATATATTTTACAAGCGGCATCATCTTTTTTACCAGTCATGGCACTCGAACCTCAAGAAAACGAAAGAATTTTGGATATGGCTGCAGCGCCAGGTGGGAAAACTACATTTATTTCTGCAATGATGAAAAACACTGGAGTTGTTTTCGCTAATGATGCGAATAAGGCAAGAACAAAATCTTTAATCGCTAATATTCATAGATTGGGTTGTAGAAATACTATTGTATGTAATTATGATGCTAGAGAATTTCCTAAAGTTATGGGTGGATTTGATCGAGTTTTGTTAGATGCTCCATGTTCAGGTACTGGTGTCATTGCAAAAGATGAAAGTGTTAAGACGAGCCGTAATGAAAAAGATTTCATGACAATTCCACATTTACAAAAACAATTATTACTTTCTGCTATCGATTCAGTAAATGCTAATAGCGAAACTGGTGGGGTCATTGTTTATTCTACTTGTTCTGTTGCCGTTGAGGAAAATGAAGCTGTCGTTGATTATGCTTTAAGGAAAAGACCTAATGTTCAGTTAATTGATACTGGGTTAACAATTGGTAGAGAAGGTTTTACTAGCTTTCGAGGTAAACATTTTAACAGTAAAGTGAAATTAACTAGGAGATATTATCCCCATGTTTATAACGTTGATGGGTTTTTTGTTGCTAAGTTTAAGAAAATTGCAACTAGTGTTCATGATGACAATAAAGCTAGTGCTGCTGAAAAAGAAGCATTGGCAAGAAGTGAAGAAGCAGAAGAAAGTATTATTAAAGGAGATTTTGCGAACTTTGATGATGATCAGGATAAAGATTTGATTGAAAAATCGAAGAAAGTTCAGAAAGATAAAAGGGCTAGAAAGGTGAAGTCAAAAAAATAATATAAATATTTCATGTACAATAATGCGCCATTTTGAAATTTGACATTTTTTTTGTAAGCGAACGGGAACCCATTTAGACCTAGATCTGAGTGATGGACTACGAGATATTGAATAGATTCATGAATTCGCAGAGAGAACTTAATCGGTCAACCAGAGGGACACCCAGAGGAGTCGAGGAAATTGAAATGGTTGATCTTTCGGGGCAAAGGTTCGAGCCAGTTAGCCAGGAAAAACCAGAGCATCTGGATGGCAAATTCAAATATCAACTTTTCAAAATCTTATTATTTTTCACGACGATATATCTACCAATATATTATTTTTACAAATATGGATCAGTTATATTAAAAAGACCATTTTTTGAAATTGAAACAATTCTCATATTAGCATCTGTGATATTGGGGCCTTCACAGGATAAGCTTCTTCTCCCGACACTTGGGTTTTGCCTTATTGGAGAAACTGTTGGTCTCTTCATGGAACTACTCTACATATTCTTTGTGGGTTGGGTTATCATTAAATTAATTGTCTTAACTAGTATTATATTTAGGCTTAAGCTTTGGTGGGTCGCTGATTAAATATATATATTTATACTATATTATTTATCAGTGTTTTTTGGTAAATTTTCTTCTGGTATCGATCCAACAAAGTTGATATATCCATTTGATCGCTATTGAAATTCTCATAATTGAAGTTATCATCGAATTTCCAATTATATTTCATTAATTCATTAGTGATTAAATTTAGAGCTAAATTAATTTTCGCTTCTTCAGTCATATTCTTCCCTACAGCTTCAATGAATCGAAACACTTTCGGCCTTAACAGTTCTAAAGCTTCCATTTTTTTAAGAAGTTGTCTTTGATGGGCTCGGATTTCAAAGTGCATGTAAACTAATACACAACAACCAAAAACAAGGAGATTGATTAAACAAAGAACGATGATCTCGGGGGTGGTTATTGATGATGCAGGACCAAGCCAACTCCTTGTTGATTCAGCTTCTTCCAAAGGATCAACAGCGAATGTATGGCCTTGTAATGCTTCATAGATATCTGAAATATCTGACTTTGCTATAGGAGACATCCTTTAGCAATATATTGCAATATTTGATGGATTTGAAGAAGATAAGTTTTTATTTTTTTGACAGACTTTTGGATAAGGATGGCATTACTGCACAGTGATGGATCTAGCGTTTTTTTGCTTACCCTGAGATGATGATGGCTCCTTTGAAAAATTCATCATTAACCAGAGGGAGCAACAACTAAAAATTAAAGCCTATACTATAGCCAAGTGAGAAGATATGACTGGCAACGAGAAACAAAATAATGACGATACTTATCCTGCCCCTACAATTCATCATCTAGTTGACCCTCAATCGGTTGACAATCCTGAGCAATATTATGACAACTACCAAACTGGGGTACCAATAGCGATTGATTTGGGGACTAGTAAAATGAGAATTGGATTAACCAGCGAAAGCTTACCATTTTTAAATTATCCAGCAATAATTTCTAGATTTCGAGAAAGAAAAATTGCTAAAACTTTGACATATATCGGTAATGATTGTTACTTGGATTCATCATTTAAGTCTTCTATTAAAACTCCATTTGATGGGCCATTAATAACCAATTGGGATTACATTGAATGGATGTTTGATTATTCTTTCAATCATTTAGGGGTTAATTCTGAAGGTGGTGTGGATAATCCTGTGATCATCAATGAACAATTGGGGACACCATTATCTCAAAGAAGTAATATGTACCAATTATTATTTGAAGCTTATAATATTCCTAAAGTTGTGACCGGGGTTAGTGACTTGTTCAGCTTTTATCAAAACAAAGGGAAATCAGGGTTGATTATTGGTTCAGGAAATCAATCAACTAATGTTATTCCAGTTATTGAAGGGAAACCAATTCTTAATCTTGCAAAGAGAATAAATTGGGGTGGTGAAGAAGCTGTTGATTATTTCTCAAAATCAATTGGATTGAAATATCCATTTTTCCCAAGTAGGATATCTAATCATCAGTTTGAACATTTAATTCAAGAATTTTGCTATTTCAGTGATGATTATGATAAAGAATTGGAGAAAATGATGGATTTAAGTTACTTGGCAACTAAAGATATTGTAGTGGAGACAAGTTTTACAGAAGTTATTACTCCTCAGAAAAGTGAAGAAGAACTTCAACGTCAAAAGGAGAAAAGAATTGAACAAGGGAAAAGACTTCAGGAACAAGCACAAAAGGCAAGATTAGAAAAATTAGTTGAAAAAGAAGCTGATTATAAATATTATTCGGAATTAAAAGAACGTTTGTTTAACCCTGAAAATAAAGTTAGTAAAAAGATAATTATACAAACTCTAACAACCGCAGGATTTGAAGATGAACAAGATTTTAATAAATACATGTATAATTTAGAAAGATCATTGAAAAGAGCAAGACATCAAGATATTGGTGAAAACGATTGTGAAGAAATGCCAGATTTTAGCTTATTGGAAATAAAAGACGATGAATTATCTGAAGACCAATTAAAGGAGAAAAAAGTTCAAAAGTTGCAAAAAGCAAATTATGACGCACGTAAAAAGGCAAAAGAAGAGAAATTAGCAGAAAAGAAACGGAAAGCGGAAGAAGAAATGAAAGAACAACAATGGAGAGAAAAAGATTTGGGTGGTTGGATTGAAGATAAACGAAGTAAATTGAAAGATATTATTGATAAGAAGAAACAGCGAAAGAAATTGAAAGATGAATTAAATGATCGTAAATCGCATGCAGCACAAATGAGAATGAAAAATATTGCAAATCTTGCATCAGAAAACGGTGGACCTTCCAGTAGCGAACATGGACTGAGATTGGGTTCAAGAAATGCCCTGTCAACTTCTCTTAATACTATTGGTAATGGTAACGGTAACTCGAGAAATAAAAGAAGTATTAAAAAAGTTACTATAGATAATGATCCTAATGACACATTTGGTGCTAATGATGAAGATTGGATGATTTATAGAGATATTTCAAAAGTGGATGATGAAGAAGAAATTGAAAATGAAGATCGGGAATTGAATAACTTGGAAGAACTATTGTTAAAGTATGATCCAAATTTTAACCCCGAAGATTTATATAATTCTGAATTCAATTGGAAAAAATCAGTTATTCATAAGTACCTCAGAGGTGCTCATCCATTTGATCTGGATGATCAACATCAACAACATCAAATTCATTTGAACGTTGAAAGAATTAGAATCCCAGAAATTGTAATTCAACCAAATATTATTGGGGTTGATCAAGCTGGTATTATTGAATTATCAGAAAATTTAATTCTTCGAAGACTTCCTAGTGAAAATTTTTATAATCTAAATGAAAACTCACTCAAGACTAACCCAATCACTCAAGATGTTTTCCTCACTGGTGGATTTTCTAAATTATCTAATTTCTCAAATAGAATTGTGAAAGAATTCACTTCTTTCTTGCCAGTGGGGACAAAATTGAATGTCAGAATGGCCAATGATCCTATATTAGATGGTTGGAAAGGTATGGCTGCTTGGTCTTCAACTAAAGAGTGTAAGGATTCTTATATAACAAAACAGGAGTATGAAGAAATGGGCCCAGACTATATCAAGGAGCATAACCTAGGTAACGCGAAAATATGATAAAGCTGCTGATTCCTGGCTCGCTTCGCTGGTTGTGTAATATATTATCATATTTATTTTCAATCATACAGTAGTTTCATATGTATGGTATGTGTAGGTTGTATAGTCCGCTTAGTAATTTGCGGATTGCATAATGAAAATTTGCAATCGATGAGATGATTCATCGAGGAAATAAAAACCCTACTATAGTCCCCAAAGAAAGAAAATGTCCCTTGTTAAGACCGACTTGCCATTGAAATTATTAGGACGTGGCAAAGTCCGTGATATTTATGAAATCAATGATGATTTACTTTTGTTTATTGCCACTGACCGAATTTCTGCTTATGATGTTATCTTAAATAATGGGATCACTGACAAAGGGAAATTATTGACTCAATTATCAATTTTCTGGTTTAATTATCTTAGAGATATTGTGCCAAATCATTTATTGAATCATGAAGATAATCAAGATATCAATGTAAAGAAATATCTACAAGGGAATGTCACCGATGAAAAATTAACAAAAGAAGTATTGGGAAGATCTTTAGTTGTGAAAAAATTTAAATTAGTTCCGTTAGAAGTTATTGTTAGAGGATATTTGACAGGTAGCGCTTGGAAAGAATACAAGAAAACTGGAACAGTCCATGGAACAGTTATGCCAAAGGGATTTCAAGAAAGTGCTAAATTTCCTGAACCAATTTTCACTCCATCAACTAAAGCAGAACAAGGAGCTCATGATGAAAATATTAGCGTTGATAAAGCAATCGAAGTTTTAGGTGGTGATAAAGAATTAGTTAATAAAATTGGTAAGGTAGCAGTTGCATTATACACTAAAGCAAATGACTATGCAAACACCAGAGGGGTTATTATTGCTGATACAAAATTTGAATTTGGGGTTGATGATAAAGGGGAACTAGTTTTAGTTGATGAGGTTTTGACTCCAGATTCTTCAAGATTTTGGAGTTTAGATGGATATAAATTAGGTGAGACACCGGATTCATTTGATAAACAATTTGTTAGAAATTGGTTGACTAGTAATAAATTGGCAGCAGTTGAAAACGTCACTATGACCGAAGAAGTCGTTGATAAGACCAGAGAGAAATACATTGAGGTATACGAGAGAATCACTGGTAAAAAGTGGCCAACCAACTAATTGTTAAATTGGACGGGCTTCGCAAAACCTCTGGCTGACTGGCATCAATTAATAAAAAAACATTCTAGTAAGTCTGATGATAAATAAGTAGAACAAATTTATAAATTTCACTAAATGTAGTTCGCAGGGTAGTAGTCAACTACTAGCGAGTTCGCTCGGTTGTATAGTAATTTTTAGGATGGTTGGGAATGCCAATACCAACCCGAGACAAGTCATTATCGAAATCTATCGAAATCTACATGCCTATTTTTTCTACTGTATTCAGATATGTATCTACTTGCTATGTAAGTACAGTTCCAGTCAGTCTAGTTTTCACCAGAACTACATAACTTCAATTGTCTGTTTAATTATTTATTTGTCTACGTTCTCGTTTGTTTGTGATATTTTGCTAGTTCGCCCCACCCATTAGTGTGGAGACTCAAAATATCTGAGCCAATGATTTCTATTGTATATATATATGCAACAGTCTACGAGAATTTATGGTAAGTCAAATTGGACTAAAATAGCTTAGAGCCAACCATAATAATATTATGATAATATTATATTATTTACTGAAGCTCGGCAAAATCAAATTGTATACTAAGAGGTACGAAATGACAACTAAATTAATCTGGGTCATCGACTAATAAATAATCTTAAATTAATTAGCATATGATACATACCATAATAGTCGACTATAAAATATGTTTTTGGTAAACTGTCTAAATTAAGCATTAGGTGGATATCCAAAAATTATCCCATATTTTTCAGCTGAGCTTCTCCCGGTAGTTGCGCTGAATGGTGTATCTTATGCAGATGGGCTTAAATCAATTTTAAACTCTAATCGTTAATTTAGCGTTGTGCAGAGAACAATTTTGAGACACACCAAAATAAATATCAAACAGCTAATAAAACTAAAACAATTAAATACAACCTGATTATTATTTTATCATTGTTCGATCATTGTGATGTGTGATTGCTGCTAGTTTGTGACTGTTGCCGGCAATATTATAAAATGTGTCAATCAGACGCGAAATTCAGGATTATTCATTTATAAATTTGTACTTTCTTTATTTTATTTTCTTTGCTTTATTTTTCTATTGTTTCTATTGACTTCCATAAAGGAATAAAATAATGTTTCCAAAATCAAAAAGAAGTTTTTTATTTAGATCGCCATTTAGAGCAAGGGGTGACGGAGAGGCCGACAGCGATTCTATCCTTAAACATCCTGAAGACGATGGGGCCAGTAATGGTTCAACTATTGAGACGAGAGAATCATTTTCATCAAATAGCCATAATGGTTCTGATCACTCAACGATAACTACGGTGCCGAGCAGTCAAAATAGCAATCAGGGTTTTGGAAATTACCAGTTTTTTCTTCATCGTAAGAAATCTGCAGCTGTCATCCATCATCAACAAAGTGTAGATGAATTAAATACCACATATTCATCAACAACATCTCCCTCAACTACAATCACATATATCTTAGAACCACCATCTTGGAAATCAGAGGAAAATCAAATCCATTCATATCATCAAACTCATCCGCATCATAATAAAAATAATCACCAACACTACGCACCGCATTCTACCGCGGAAGGTCTAACTAGTACCGCTAATTCTATGCACGCAGATCATCACGCTAGTTTGCTGCTTGCTGGTCCTTCCTCTAATGAAAGTAGTGGTTTACGCCAGACTACTACTAGCGCCAATACTAAAGAAATAGTTGAAACGGACGAGAGTAAACGTGAGCTCCTTGAACAAGAAGACGACGGAGAGCTGCAAGAGCTGGAGGAGGAGAAACATCCTGAGCTAGGTGATAATGATGTTGTTGAAGGCGTCCCAGGTATTGGGCGAGTATCAAAGGCAAGAGTATTAAGAGAACTATATATTACATTCAGTGAAGAACAAATTGAACTACTAAGATGGTCATGGTCTGATAAAATAGATAAAATATATCCGAGTTTTGAAATCTTGGGCGATACTTTTGATGAATCAGTCTCTGAAGTCCCTTCGATGAGCGCAGCCATGGGCGAAGATAGTTTCTGGATTTCTTTAGTTGAAAACATTCGTGCAGTTGATCCTAACGTTGTCCCATTATTGCCAAGTTTAACACATTTTAAAAATACTTTCCGAGGAGTTATTCGATCGTTAATTTTCAATTTGGAAGATTTAACCAGAATGAAGGATTACTTATTCAGAATAGGAAGAATGCATCAAAGATCTTTTGATACTGATGAAATTTTGTACACTGCTCTTGGGGATTGTTTAAATAAAACCATTATTGAAGCCTATGGATCAGTTTACACTCCAGAATTGGAAAATTGTTGGATGATGTTATACGCCTTCATGGCTAGTTGTATGGTAGGAGCTTACAATGATGAAATCATCGATGAAGATGCTAAATCTTTAAAATTAAAAGGTTGGGGAGGTTATAGTGACACTATCAGTTTGGCAACCAAGGCAAGCGCAGTCAGTACCAGTAGTAGCGAAAGAAGAAAAACAGAAATGGAGAAAAAGCATGCTTATGCTGGGATGACGAGAAATGGAATCCATTTTTTAAGGAAAGTTGTATATTAAACGAGGAATTACGGAACCTGTAGTTTCTTATTTTTACTGGTGTTGTCTTTTTTTGTTTTGTCCTTTTTGTCAATTTGGTGTTTTTTTTTTGCTTTTCTGTTGTTAGCTCTTTTTCTTTTTTGTATAATATTCGTACTATATTAAAAGACTAAAAGTTTTTGAGTCTGCTTTTATTTTTTTTTTTAGCTATATATATAATAGATAGATTTTCATTCTCTTTTTGGTAGACTACATGTGCCAGTGTCATTATAATGATAGCTTAAATGCTTTCATGTGTCTCACTCTGCACGAAATTGCCGAAACAAGGCAGAGCTTAATTAAAAATGAAAAAATTTATGGTTAACTTAAACTCAAAACAGTGCCATCGGATATAAATCATTGCAGTTATATAACTATTAGAGCTATAAATTTTGCCATTTATGGAACAGGAGTTCATGTTCAGCGCAAGCCTCAAGATCAGTGATGGCGTACCCACGCCCGGGGGACCAGGGGTGGATTCGGGGTCATTTTTTCGCCCCATTAAACTGGCTCATCACGGGGATACCTTTTACAACCGCCCCAAAATAAAACATTATCTTTTCATCAACATCATCATTCATGATCAGAATCACCTTCGTTTTGTTTTTTTTTGCTCACTTCTTTTACCGATAGATCTATCTTTGTGCGATGAGCGAATCTACTCCATTACTTAATAAGCAAAATCACAATGAGATCCCACCGCCACCATATAGTTCTATTGCAGTAATACCCAACTGCTCAAAGCAGCAGCAGCAGGAGAAGAACCAGTGTCTGATGATTCGCCGCACCTTTTATATAGTATCAGGGCTAATCATATTGATTTCAAGCTTTGTCATTGTCAACTGTTTTATAATCTTGCCGAAGATTGAAGATTATGTTAATCAATCAATAATCGTTGATATTAAGGACACACGGTTTTCTGGGTTTTCAAGTCGAGGTATTGATGTTGAGTTAACTTTAACAACAACATTTGACTACGAGCGGCTAAATAATTCTTACTTAATGAATATATTCGAAGTAACTGGTGAAACGTTTAAATCAGTTAATGTGTTTCTAGATGATATAGATATAAATTTATTAGACGAGGATGAAGCGTCAGTTGGTAACGGTGATGCAGGTTTAATTAAATTGGGGAAGTTACAAGTGCCTGAATTCAGTATGAAAATTGAGCAATTACAGCCAACTCCATTAACATTAGTGATTACGCTTGTGGCCAATCAAAAAGAATTGTATCGATTTTTGCAGAAATTGCTGGAAAAGATGGAAAAGGAGAATCCAACAATCATGTTTGATGTCTTTGCTAAAACTAGTTTTAAGATAAATTTGGGTGGCATTCCAATTTGGAAAAAATTTGATGTAAATAAATCTGAACGGGTTGATTTATTGAAATATTTACCGCCTCCACTAAATAGCAAATTGCTACAAAGTATTTCTATTGTTCTGAGGGAATTTTCAAGTGAAGTAAATTAATGATTAATGAATGTATACCAAATGCGAAAGTCATCTGTGTAGATAAGGTAGCGATATTTTGTGTACTCCCGCTTAGTCATCCGAAATTTGTTTGATTCATAAATTGACATAAGTATGCGTGATGATTGAAAACATCATAATCTTAATTCCCTCGATAATTTTCGAACGAAAGAATATCCAAAGGCACGAATGCCGTGCGATATAATAGCTACCAGATATAAAAGAAATCTATCTCATTATTTCCCTTCTTATTGGACCGTGATAGATCAACGAATATTCTATGCAAATAATCAAGATATCAAGCAGTTTATAAGTAGAAATGGGAAGGCCAAAAATTCATTTTTGAATCAGGTTCCAGTATTTGAATCATTAGCCTACTTCGATGCCACCTCAAAGAAAGTGAAACATCACTGTCTCAACAGACTTGTGGAAGAGCATATGAAAAACAATGAGAGTAGGTTGTCAGTTAGCATTGTTGATGGATCAGTGGCGAAAATGGTGAAGACTGGATTCAAGGACCCCGAAATTGATGAATTCGATGTTGCTGATGATAAAATGATTTATAATCTGATGACTACCCAATTTAGTAATGACATTATATGCTACTTGAATAATTTTTATCAATTTACATCAATTTTAGTTTCACGATTTCTTCAAATACATTCATTCAAGTTGTCGTTAAAACATGATCGATTAGTCATTGAAACTGTGTATACGTTGTATGGGATTTCATATAAGATCAACATTACTGAAAAAGTTGAAGAAGAATTCAAAATTGAAAATTACCTTGATTACAATCATTGTATTGATTCAGTTATTGATTTGATTGTTGAGCATGACATTAATGGGAAAGGGATCTATGGCAAATTGGAGGGGCCAATTAAAGTGGAATCAGGTAATAATAAGGAATTTTATTGTGGGATTTGTTTGGATAATCAATCTGAATCTCCTATTAAGATTTACAAGTGTGGGCATGAATTTTGTGAAAGTTGCTTGCAGCAATGGGCTAAAATTAATCCACAATGTCCGTATTGCAAGCGGCAATTATCAAGTTTTAAAAAATATCCAAAATATATAAGATACCAGAATTTATTTTTATCAAAATTTTGGAAATTTAAAGTGTTGCTATACAATAGTAGTGTGTTAAGTTTTTTAATGAATTGTGATAAAAATTTTAGTAAATTACTGTTATTTGGTAATCGGAAAGTTGATTATATTGAATTATTAATACAAGAAATGAAGAAAACTAATAAGGCTCCTGAAGCCAAACTTATAACTAACAAAAGGCAAATATTATTGGATCGGGAGCTTAATTATCGACATTTGAATCAATCAATGATTTACAAAATGTATGGATATTTCTGTGTTTCAACACAAGCATTCCCTTATAATTATCGATATATGGATGAAATCTTACTTTTCCTTGGTGATTACGTTTTCAAAGAAGAGATTCAAATTTACAAGTATAGAACAATAAATATTAATAATAATAACAGAGTGACACACAGTGGCGGGAATCTGTTAAGACTGCTGAATAATAGGTTTACTAACATGTTTAACCAAATTGCTAATATATTTGGTGAACCAGAAAGTTGGAAGTATCCTAGATTTTATGAGTTATACAATGAATGGGTTAATTTAACGGTGGGAAAACCTAACTATATTCAACAACGATTAAATATTAGTATTCCGATAATTTTCCAAGATCAGGATGATGATTATCATGATGTTATTGATGATCAATTTTGGAAATTACAAAAAATTATTGAAGCAAGAGAATTAGAGAAAACGAAAAGGAAACCTTTTGATTACAGGAAACTGTTAAGCTTGGAGGCTGGAATTGTCGATGAATTAATATTGACGATTTCTAATGTTGCTGATGTTTATGTTATTATGTATCAAGAATTTAAGGTTAGAATGTATGATAAATTATATACTGAATGGGAAATTGATAGAAGGCTTGATTTATTTATTGAATGGTTTTTAAATTTGACTTCAGTTAATGATTTGGTGTTTTTATTTTCAATTAATGAAGTTAAAGGAGTTGGAGTTGCTCCAATGATGATTTTTTTGTCATTATATTTGGGAGTAGTATTTCCGTTGGCAGTTGCGGGACTCTACTTGGGTATCATATTGACATTGAGTGCATTGGGATAACCAGCGAAGCGAAGCGAGTTGGCAATTACTGAAGTTATTTAGATTTTGGCATGGCACGTAAATATATAAAATGCAATTTTATACGATGCATATTGAGGCACTTGTATGTACAATCACATGGTTCTGCGCTGAAATTTTTTTTTTTTTTTTTTTTTTTTTTTTTTTTTTTTTTTTTTTTTTATAAAAATTTTTTTTTTTTTTTATTTAATTATTTTTTTTTTTTTATATTTTTTTTTTTTTTTTTTTTTTTTTTTTTTTTTTTTTTGAGTGCTAATTAAAAACCTTCTCCCATACAAGAAATATAATAGTAATAGCCATGTTTTATTTAATTGGATTGGGACTTTCAGATGTTAAAGATATTACAGTTCGAGGACTCGAAGTAGTCAAGAAATGTTCACGAGTTTACCTTGAACACTACACTTCGATCCTCATGCTGGCGACTAAAGACGACCTTGAGGCGTTCTATGGGAAGCCAGTTATACTTGCTGATCGAGAACTCGTTGAAAGTGGCAGCGATGAAATCTTGGCCAATGCAGATAAGGACGATGTCGCGTTTTTAGTTGTTGGAGATGTGTTTGGTGCTACTACCCATACTGATTTGGTCATTCGAGCTCGAGAATTGGGGATCAAAGTGGAGAGTATTCATAATGCCAGTATAATGAATGCTGTTGGAAGTTGTGGATTGCAACTTTATAATTATGGGCAAACAGTTTCACTAGTATTTTTCACTGATAATTGGAAACCAGATTCATTTTATTCTAAGATTCAAGAGAATCGTAAGCTTGGACTTCACACATTAGTTTTACTTGATATTAAAGTTAAAGAACAAACGATCGAGAATTTAATGCGAGGCAACAATATATATGAACCACCAAGATTTATGTCAATCTCCACAGCCTCTGAACAATTACTAGAAGTTGAAGAAAAAAGACAGGAAGGCGCATATAATGAAGATACAATTTGCATTGCAGTTAGTAGATTAGGAGCACCTAATCAAGGATTTAAAGTTGGAACATTGAAAGAGTTATCAGAGTATGATGCTGGTGAGCCATTGCATTCGTTGGTTATTGTTGGCCCGGAACCTCATGACATTGAATTACTGTACATGTCGGAATATTATTCGGGTACAGTTGAACAATTAGCTGACAAATTCAGCAAGAAAGTGTGAATCAACACACATAACCATATCCATGGCCGTAACTACTATTACCATTTGTATAAGATTACAATAATTACTTATATATGAAATTATAATGCGGCTCGGCACCGATGATATTAAAACATTGATTGATTTATGCATAATATAGTTTGTTGGTTTCTCCGGGCTGCTTGTTGCTGAATAATGCGACACCGATCCTTTCCCAGGGAGGCTCACCCAGGGCAGAACCGCCCAGGCGCCACCCAACCCCAGGCCTGCCAAGTCCCAGGCCAACCAAGCACCAGGCCCCCCAGGGGGGGCCCTTGGGTGGGCTAATGCCTGGAACGGAGGATAAGTGCGAGTTCGCACCAGCAGCAGAAAACAATGAAATGATTTTCTTTCTTTTAATGCGCCTATCGGCGGGTACCGACAGTTTACCCGTTTCGCGTAGGGTGTCTCTCCCCCAGAAATTTCCAATAATATATAAACTCGGAGCTTCCCCCACTAACTCCACGTAGGCCATAAGAATAATTAAATTTATTTCTTTTATTTCGCTTTTCTTCTTCTATTAAGCACAGCAGATTAAAGTAGTAATATCGACGAACGAATTCATCATGGTGTCCAAAATTAAAGTTAAAACCCCTATTGTCGACTTAGACGGGGATGAAATGACCAGAATCATCTGGAAATTAATTAAAGAATTGTTAATTTTGCCATATTTGGATGTTGAATTAAAATACTATGATTTAGGTATTGAATACAGAGATCAAACTGACGATAAAGTTACCACTGAATCTGCTGAAGCCATTTTAAAATATGGGGTAGGAATCAAATGTGCAACCATTACTCCTGATGAAGCAAGAGTTAAAGAATTTAATTTGAAAAAAATGTGGTTATCTCCAAATGGTACAATTAGAAACATTCTTGGCGGTACTGTTTTCAGAGAGCCAATTGTTATTGATAACATCCCAAGAATTGTTCCATCTTGGGAAAAACCAATTATTATTGGTAGACATGCATTTGGTGATCAATATAAAGCTACCGATTTGGTTATCCCAGGTGCCGGGGAATTATCATTAGTTTTCAAACCAGCTGATGGTTCAGCAGCTCAAGAAATCCCAGTTTATCAATATCAAGGTGCTGGTGTCGCTTTGGCTATGTATAACACCGATAAATCGATTACTGATTTTGCTGAATCTTCATTTAAATTAGCTCTTGATAAAAAAATGAATTTATTTTCATCAACTAAAAACACCATTCTTAAAAAATATGATGGTAGATTTAAAGACATCTTTGAAGGTCTTTATGCTACTAAATATAAGAAAGCATTTGACGAAGCTGGTATTTGGTATGAACACCGTTTAATTGATGATATGGTTGCTCAAATGATTAAATCTAAAGGTGGTTATATAATAGCAATGAAAAATTATGATGGGGATGTTCAATCTGATATTGTTGCTCAAGGGTTTGGTTCATTAGGTTTAATGACTTCAGTTTTAATGACTCCTGATGGTAAAGCTTTTGAAGCTGAAGCTGCTCATGGTACTGTTACAAGACATTACAGAAAACATCAACAAGGTGAAGAAACTTCAACTAATTCAATTGCTTCTATTTTTGCTTGGTCTAGAGGTATCATTCAAAGAGGTAAAATTGACGAAACCCCTGAAGTTGTTAAATTTGGGGAAACTTTGGAAAAAGCAACTTTGGAAACTGTCTCAAAGGATAACATTATGACTAAAGATTTAGCTTTAACTCAAGGTAAAACTTCAAGAGATTCTTATGTTACCACCGAAGAATTTATTCAAGCTGTTGCTAAAAGATTACATAAAGAATTGGGTTATTAATTTTAATAAAAATTTTTTTTAGCAGTTTGCCTCACTAATTTTTGTAGTAGAAAAGAAAACGCATGTATGTAGTGGCATGCATGAAATTTTCGTCGTCAATCGATCCTTCACTCGATGATGGAATCCTATCTTGGGGGCAATTGCCACAACTGAAAAAAAAAAATATCTTGATTTCACATAACAAAAAGAATTGATTGAGTTGTAAGATTGAGCAGCTTCATCATTTAGGGCTTGGCTGTTAATTACCGCCTAAGGATTTTTTGGATTTTCACTAAAAGGTGTTCGGAGATCCTCCAATGAACAAAACAGTGAATATCTCGGTCAACAGGAATTTACAATGGTATAAACAAGTTCAAAACAGTTTTATTAATTGGCAAGCGCAGTTTATATATAAATATCTATATTTCAAGACATAGCTTGATGATTTGCCAGTGTTTTATGGACAGACTTATTGATGCATTTTAGGAAATGGTGAATTCCAGGAAAAGATGCGTCACTTTGCAATTCAATGAGTTCTGCAAGGCACTATAAATTGGTGAACTTGTTGAATTTAAGAAAGTTCCCTAACAATAAGCAAGAATTGCTCCGAATTTTAAGTTAGAATCAGAGCGAATATATTCAAATAATTAATAGAATTACCTGGAATGGAATGCCTACACCAATTCAGACTTCTCTTCTTGTGAGCCAGCAGAATTCATGGGATGTGATTTTAAAACTTTAGAATATGCCAAGGATATTGTTCTTATTCGATGGCTGGACTTTTTAGATATAATTGATTCCCGCAAAGTTCAAACTAAAAAACTTCTGGATGCTTATGGGTTTCTTGTTGAGGAAACCCCAATATGCTTCAAATTTCAGAAAGAACTATCTGAACGCAAATATGGCGTCCTTACTAAACTAGAAGTCTTCAAATGCTTCATAATTTGACTAATTCCAACTTGGAGAAACTTCTTTAATGTGTAATCCATCATATTGCTAATTTTTTTCAATGGATTCCTAATAATTTCATCATGCCGGAAACGTTGGTGATTAAAGAAGGTCCATTTTATATCGCAAGTCATAGAGTCACACCTGTCTTTGACTTAAATCTACTTGAAACAATTTAATTGGAGTAATTCTGCATCAACACTGCGTTGGCAATTAGAATTTTATTATGATTAAATAAATTTACAATTCTCAGTCTCGCATATATGAAAGCCAAATGTTGTATGTAGGTGTGGATGCCATAAAATTCCATTC
The DNA here is from genome assembly GCA_030450195.1 of Saccharomycopsis sp. KB-2023a. NCBI lineage: Eukaryota > Fungi > Ascomycota > Saccharomycetes > Ascoideales > Saccharomycopsidaceae > Saccharomycopsis > Saccharomycopsis sp. KB-2023a. The sequence continues at coordinate 65,849 of JASJSC010000015.1, read as the reverse complement.
AAAAATATACAATTGAAAGGTTTCAAACAGATTGACTCTGACCAGACTACTTACTGTCGCTGAAGGATGAATTTATAGAAGAATTTAGAATATTGAAAAATTCTGCTGAATTGCGAAAAATTTGAAGTGTTTTACATTTTATTAAATCCTGCCTTCCCAGTTTCCAAAGTTTCAAAAGTCGTCACTTCAATTTGAGAATGATAATGTCTTTTTTGTACGGCCTTACTTGTTGATGACCTTTCGCTATAACTCGCTTTAAAGTATTTCACATCTTTGGAACATTACGTGATTCCCACTGAAATTCAATACGCTTAAAATGTCAGTACTTAGACAAGATTCATTTTATATTATTAACCATGAAATTGAGCCGCTTTCTGACCCAAGAGCGATATAATTGTTGCCCTTAATAACGAAACAAATTATTAATGCTGTAAGATTCTTTACAAAGTAACAATTCTCAAAGATTTTATGGTCGTTATATATATTGCTATTCACTTCTATCATGTTCACCCCAAACCTCTTTGTAGCTCTTCTTTCCCTTGGTTTCTGGAAATGCTTTCCAGACCAGATAAACGTAAATCACACTTACCATAGAGAAAATCCCAAATACATAACCTCCAATCCAATCATTAAGAATTGGGAATAAATAGCCGATTGCAAACGTCGACAACCAATTAAGAACCGTGCCAAAACTTTGAGCAATTGTGGTGACATTTAATTGACTAACTTCAGAAATAAATAAAAATGGAATAGGGCCTAGACCCATAGCAAATGCACAAATATAAATGACAATAGAAGAAATAGTTATAATGGATGAATGATTAACTATACCAACTGAAATAAAAAATGCAGTCAATCCCATAACCCCGATACTTGATAATAACAAAGGCTTTCTGCCTAATTTATCAACAACAGTTGCAGAAAAAAATGTCACAATGACATTCATTATTGAAATGAAAACATTTATACTCATTGCATGATCTGGCAATAGTGAAGAAATAACCGAAACTCCGTAGAAAATTATTGAGTTAATCCCCAAAAATTGTTGTCCAGTCATGACTATAGAAACAATTAATCTTGAATTGTAATAATCGGGCTCAGTTAAATATTCCCAAATTGTTACTTGCAGTGATGATGGAATATTTTCTAAGGCAGCAGTTGCCATGGTAGCGTCTTGACCTTGAAGTAATCCAATTGATTCTTCTGAAGTAGCAGAGTTGTCACTACCACCACCATCGCCACCTTTAATCTCCAATAGCCATTGACTAATTTCACTCTCAATATCTAGTAAATTACTTTGAGCTCTTAATTTTCTCAAATTTTTTTTAGCCTCATCGATTTTCCCAGTTTTAGCCAACCACTTAGGACTTTCATCAATGAAAAATAATCCAATAATTCCACATAATCCAAGAAAAAATCCAAAAAGTAATAAATATCTCCATTGTTCATCATTAGCCCATACTAATGCTAGCAATTGAGTTGATAATATCCCAATATTTATTGAAAATTGATTCAAACTACCTAAAAACCCCTTAATTTCATTTGTGGCAATCTCATTAAGTAATAATGGTGTGTTAACAATACAAGTACCTGCACCTAAACCCAGAATAAATCTACCAATAACTAAACAGTTTTTAGTATTACTCATTGTTTCAATTAATGACCCGATAACGAAAAAAATCATATTTATAAAGCTTGAATTTTTCCTTCCATATTTATCGCTCAAAAAACTTGCCGTGCTTGAACCGAACAATCCACCAATCAGGAAAATTGAAGTGACCAACCCAATATCTTGGCTATTCATTGGAATACACTGCTTGTAGTCATGACGGCCAAACCAACTGTTAGGATAGTGCCCAACTGGACCTTCAATTGATTTTCGACAAGATAATATTGCTTCAGGTGCGTTTAATTCGGCCTAATTTCGTTAATCTTCAATCCATTTTTGAATGCTAGAAGTAATTATTATACATACCAAATGATACCCATACTGAATACTTCCTAAACATGCAACAAAAGCAGTAATGGCTAGCTGCCTTGTCCATAATGATTCAGACATGGTTTAACGTTAATACGTGGAGGATACAACGGGGGGTGATGTCCTCCTACATATAAAGATAACTTTGATAAATTGATGCGATGACGTTACCCTGGCTGTCACCCGATATTAAAAAAAAAGTTGGGTGATTATTTTTTGATTTCCTAGAATGTTTTCTTTATGAACAAAATGTCATTCAACACATTAAGAAGTGCTGCAGCAGCAGCTCTTGACAAAGAATTAATGACGAGTGGTGGATTCAGTTTAGATCAATTGATGGAATTGGCCGGGTTGAGCGTGGCTCAAGCGGTATATAAAGCCTACCCGCCAACTAGGAATCGTCACAGAGTATTGGTTCTTTCAGGACCAGGAAACAATGGGGGCGATGGATTAGTAGCAGCCAGACATTTAAGATTACTTGGATATTCACCCACCGTCTTTTATTTTATTAGATCGCTGAAATTTGAGCACCTAGAGATTCAATTGAAAAATTTTGAAATTCCAATTTTCACTTCAGTTGAAGTTGATGACCCAATATTGAAAATTAGAACGTTAATCAGGGAGAGCGATTCAATTGTTGATAGCTTATTTGGATTTTCCTTTCAGCCACCATTAAGATCGCCGTACGATGAAGTTATTAAAATGTTGAATTATAGTGATAAACCAATTATATCAGTGGATATCCCAACAGGATGGGATGTTGATGACGGACCAAACAGTAGAAAAATTACAAATAAAGATGAAATTTTGAGACCTCAAGTGTTAGTATCATTAACTGCTCCAAAACCAGCCAGTGAATTTTTCAATGGGAAACATTTCTTGGGTGGTAGATTTATCTCGAAACAGATTGCTGATAAGTACAACTTTAAAGTACCTGAATATCCAGGGATTGACCAAGTGACATTGTTAGCTGATAAAAAGAATGAATTGTAATCGCAGTTTGTCTATATCAAATATAGGTTTTGTACAGAAATTTTCCTTTCCTTGATATCCAAATTGGTAGATTGAGACTAAGCCACATCTGAAATGCATGTTGGTACGCTTGAAACTTGGCATATGGGCATCTCCCCGGGTAAGTGCGGCGTCGAATAACGTTAACCAAAAATGAATTAAAAAAATGGCACGCGATTAATTTGAAAATAAACACTCTGATTAAAAGATTAATACTATTGATTAAGGATAAACATTAAAACCATACGCGTGAGGAATAGATCAGATATGATCTGTTAATATTTTATTATTAGAGGAGCTGTCAAGATAAAGTAAGCAAGGAGAATTTGTTAGTATTTCAAATTGTTACTATTATTTTTATTATTGCCAGTATTATTATATCAATCGTTAATTGAAAACGCCATAATTTATCGAGAAGATCCTAATGAGTTCATTTAATGGAATAGATGACCATGAATTAGGTGAAATATTCAGTGAAATCAATGAGAATCAACAAGCTAAGCGGGTCAAGATATATTATTTAGTTGATGAAGTATGGAAAGATCAAGGCACTGGGTATTGCATTGGAGCAATTGAAGAAAATAGTAAAGCGTATTTAATAGTAGAAAATGAAGAGAAAGAAAATGATATCTTATTAAAAGCGCAAGTTCATGGTAATACTCAGTATCAAAAGCAACAAGATACTTTGATTGTGTGGACAGATCATGATGGCGTTGATATTGCTTTGTCATTTGAGAAACCTGATGGTTGTACATTAATATGTGAATTCTTAATTCAAATTCAGAGGTATTTGGAAAATAGAATTAGTTTGGTTCAACTTTTAAATAATGATGATAACACTGTTGGAGAAATAATATGCGGCCCGATTGATTATCCTCCTAATCCAACTATGGAGTTTGAAAATTTATGTAGTATTTTAGGCATACTTCAAGTTAATAATACAACTTTACCGGGAAGATCAGAAATTTCAAAATTTATAAATGTTAATAAAGTTTTCATTCCATCTTTGGTTGAAATTTTCCGAAGATCTGAAGAAGAACATAATTTAAGAAATTTACATAAACTTTATGAAATTGTTAAAACATTAATTTTTTATAATGAAAATCCAATAATTGATACACTTTTCAAAGATGAAGAAATTTTTATAGAAATAATTGGGATATTAGAATATGATCCAGAATTCCCGAATTATAAATCGAAGTTTCGAGAATTTTTAAAAAATAAGTCGAAATTTAAAGAAATAGTTGCAGTTGATGATGATAAAATGAAAAAATTAATAATTACGACGTTTAATTTCCAATTTTTGAAAGATGTGGTACTAGCTAGAATGTTGGATGATGCCACTTATAATTCAATAAATACAATAATATATTTCAATCAGGTGGAAATAATTAATTTCTTACAAGGAGATAGGAAATTTTTAATAAAGTTATTTGAAATTTATCAGAGTGAAGGAACTGAAAAAGAAAAAGAAAGAGAACGAGAAGAGGAGGAAGATATGTTAGAGAAGAAACGCAGTGGAGTTAAATTGATACATCAATATATTGGAATTGCAAAATCGATCCAACCAAGTCCAAGATTTGAATTTTTTAAAGCGTTGATAAGGAAAGGGTTATTTAAGTTAATTCGATTTGCTTTAAAGGATAGCCGAACTGAAACTAGGGTGCTAGGAACAGAAATTATTGTTTCAATCATTGAATTGGATGCATTTTTAATGAATAGGATTAGTGAGGAAGAAAGCGAAGAAGAAACAGAAGAAGAAAAAGCGCCCACTTCAGAAAGGGAAGAATCAAGTCCTGGGAAAGTTCGAAAAATTGAAGCTGACTTGAATGAAGTTAGTAAAAAACGGAAACTTGATATGAATAAATCAATTGATGTATCGATTAAAACTAAAAATCTGAATATAGGTAATGGCAATGAGAATAGTAACATGAGTTTATTTTTAATATTAACGGAATTATTGATTGAAGAAACCGACCAAGGTTTGAAAACTCAAGCATATGAAGCAATCAAGTCCTTATTGGATCCATTTAATGAAGAAGATGACAAGAGGAAGTTTGATGTTGAATTTTATTTCTCACATTTTTATGTTAAAGTTGCACCTAAATTGTTCAATCCTATTATACAATTATTGACACAAGATACCATTACCATAAATCGATACAATTATATATTGTATCAGCATTTATGTGAATTAATAATTTTCTGTGCCGTTGAACATCGACTTAAGGCACGAATTTTCTTTCTACAAAATGGAATCATTGAAGGGGTTGCTAGATTGCTAAGATTAACTCAAGTGAAGTGTATTCAATTAGCAGCAATACGGTGCATTAAACGAATAATGGTTTTAAATGATGAAGAGTATGTTCGTGGCATTGTTGAACATGATTTATTGCATGATATATTGAAACTTAAACATATTAGATCTCAACAAAGTTTCAGTTTAGTTAACTCTACAATTTTAGATTTACTTGACGTTGTCATTGTTGGTAATAGAGAAGAGCTAGATAAACGGAATTTCAAACATCTCGCGAAATATTTGGATAAAAATTATCACGATGAATTGCTAGAAATTGGTGAAAGTAGCGGTAGGGCTATCATTGAAATTAGCGAGAAATGCGAAAAAACTGACAAACAGGTAGTCAAACGGAAATTGAGTTTGTCTAAGGTTAAGAATCATGCTAATGATGAAAAGATTAGTAAGATCAAGACTAATTTAGCTGGAAAGTTATCAGGCTCGCTAAGTTCAGTGGAGAGTAGCAACGTTGAGAAAATTGTTGCGATTTTGCAGAAGGAACAGCAGCCAAAGCAGCAGCAACTGCAGCAACTGCAGCAGCCGCAGCAAACGGAGCAGAAATCTGACAATGAAGAAAAAAGGCAGTTGTCGTTCAAAGAGAGGTTGAGTATCAAATTGAAATTGAAAACTGGTGCTGAGAAAACCGGCGAATAATCAAATAGATGGATACTTACTTTTTCATGAGGGGTCAGCTCCCATTGCCCCCGAATCACTTCACCCATCTTACGAATGTTTTATGTACTATTTTTAATCATAGCGTTTTAACTTTCTAATGTCTTAACGTATATTCATATCACAAGCAAAATCGTAATTTTATAACTTCCCCTTGGCTTCATTTCGTCTCTTGATCTCATCAGGATACACATCTAACAAGTTCGCATACCCAGTATGCCACATTGCTCCGTCGACGACATGGATCGTCCCAGTGACATAAGAAGCAGCTGGTGAGAACAAAAACACAGTGGTCTCCGCAATATCCGTAGTTGTCCCCAATCGCTGCAATGGGATTCTCTTTGCAGTTTTCTCCAACCCTTTACTACCACCAATACTCAAACGCTTCATTCCCTCAGTGACATTTTTCGTTTCACTTTCATCTTCTCCATCACCTCCAATTGCCCCTGGAGCAATACAGTTACATCTAATCCCCAATGGACCAAACTCAACAGCTAACGAATTAGATAAAGCATCAATAGCTGCTTTAGCTGCCGAAGCATGCGATTGCATAGGCAAACCTTGATAATGTAACGTTGCCGAAACAAACAAGTATGAACCTTTAGTTTTCTTAATTTCATCAAAAGTGGCCTTGACTGTGTTGAACGATCCTAATAAATCAATATCAATCACAGATTTGAATGCTCGCGCTGATAAATGGTTGAAATCAGATAAGAAGTTCCCGGCGGCACCAACGATGACAAAGTCAATACGGCCAAGTTGTTCAATTGTTCCCATCACCGTAGTGACCAATTGATTCACATTTCGAACATCGACGTTACCGAAATGGATCACTTTAGATCCAGGACGAACTTGGGAGATTTCAATAGCGGCATCAGCTGCTTTTTGAGGGTTACGGCCAATAATTGCAGCGTTGGCTCCTAGGGCGACGAGGGCTTTCGTTTGCTGTTTACAAATCGTACCGGAGCCTCCAGTGACAAACACCACTTTGCCTTCGAAAAGATCTGGCTTCCAACTTGATTTTGATGCGTAATTAATATCAACTTTCATAATGAAAAGGGTGGTGATAGTTTAACAAAAAAAAAAAAAAGAAGCATGATACATGAGGCGGATTTTTATATGCTTTTTGACAGGACCAAGTGGTTGGAGTACGGGTTTGTTTATGTGGGGATCGCCAATTTTGGCATGCCTAAGCTGCCTACAAATAATTTAATTTAGGTACAAAATCCGAATGAAAATACGTACAATAAAAAAAGAAGCGGCCAACTATTAAATATTTAGGGAAAACCCAGTAATATTCATGCCATCCATAGCAATATCCAAACTAGGCTTTGGAGTAAATGATTCCTCGTACCTACCATTACAACTCTTAAACATTTTCACACAAGTACCAGCAAATTCTCCATAATCACCATGATATAATTCATCTTTAGATCTCTTTCTTTTCTCATTGTGATGATTGAAAAATCCAATGTTCCCGGACTCGTGTCGCTTCTGTCTGAATTTTTTCTTTTGTTGTTCGTACATGGCGTAGAAAACATCATCAGATTTTAATTCTTTGATTTTACTCAAGCCATGTTCGATTTTCTTCTTGTCAGCTTTTGAAATTTTTAGAATTTTTGGTTGTTTACCTCGCTTTTTAATCTCATGTTTTTGCTCATTGTACGTTACAACTTCATCATTAGCAGTAATCACGGTGACATTAATTTCATTCGTATTTTTTTCCTTCTTCTTTGACTTACCGTTGCCATTACTACTACCATTAATGTTTTTACCGTTGCTGCCGTTGTGACTATTTTCAGTATTATTGTTTTCACCACTCGTAGTAGCGGTACCATTCTGACTGGCACTTTCATCATCTTTTGAATTGCCATTACTCATTTCACTTTTCTCACCACTAGGATTTTGATTTTGATTAGATTTCTCTTGCTCTTCATTAATCAAGAAATTTCTTCGTTGTTCCATCATTAAGTTAGCATACTCAATCTCTTCAGGAGTATCAACATCATATTCATCTCTTGGTCCCACTGGCAACAATTCAGGAATCTCCAATGGGAATTCAGGATCACCAAATGGGTTAGTCATTAATTCTCGTTCAGTTAAATTCGTCTCCAAATAATTATAAATCAACCATAAAAACCGCTGAGCCCTTGATTTTGGTGAAGTTTCAAAATTCAAAAAGATACATGAAAACGGAGCTTGCTCAGGATCTGTTAAATCAATATTCTCCAAACTCAAATCCTTTGATGCGGTTTCAGTAATGAAATTTTTATTAACTGCATTTTTAATGTTTTCAATGTTGAAATGTTGAAAAATTAATTGCTCATATGAACAAAGCAAAAAAATTATATTAATAACATTTGTCTTAGGAAACACATCAAATGGTCGACAACTGAAAAGTTCAGAAAAATTCGTTGGTTCACCTTTATATTCACAACAACTCTTCAATATACTTTTTAATCTTGGAGAATCTTGTAACACTTTTGTATGATTTTTGGAATCATATTGTAAACTAGGAATTGAATGATAAGTTCTTAATTGAGATTTCATTTCAGGCACAAAATTTATCGTTGTATTCATTCGACCAACGTTAACTAATAGTGAAACCATGGCAACCGGTATAGACATCGACTTATCAGTAAGTAAACGATCTTTTAAAATCTTTGAAGTCTTAGGGGAATGTGCCATTGTTAATACATATAATTCAACAAATGTTAATTTATAATCAGGAGCATGTTTAAATTGTTGATAAGGGTTAGTGAATACCTTCTCAGAACTTTGGAATACTTCACATAAAAATTCGAATTGAATGTCTTTCCTCCATAATGGTTCACCATCTTTCTTTTTGATATGGTATTGTTTAGCACTTATTACCAACGTTTGATTAGTCCGTTTAAGTTTCGCCAATGTTTTGTCGTAATTACTGTAATTCACATTCATTGGGAGTACCCCAGTCATCAGCGGCGGGGATGTTTGCTGCTGCTGCTGCTGTTGTTGTTGTGATGGTGGTGGTGATTGCTGTTGTTGGGCTTGACTATGCGTCATCTGTTCGGGTCGAGGATGAATAGTAACTGGTCGATGATGTTGAGGCGGTGGTGGTAAATGATGCATTTGAGGAGTCATAGTCATGGCCATAGGCAACATCGGAGGCAATTGTATGCTTTTCTTCTCATTGCCACCTTCTTCCGTGACATTTTCTGTGCTTTCGTTAGTCAATAAACTTGATATCACCACTCGGTGAGGCTTGCTGGTGGTGGTACTACTTGGCTCAGGCTTAACTTGTGGTGGTGGTGGCTGGTTATTATCACCATCGTGGATTGGATCGTAATGAGTTCGAAGGGACATCTTGACGAAGGTGAAATTGAAGGGAATGCGTTACAATAATCAAAACAAATTTTATTATTTAAAGGCAGGTCAATTTTTCATTTTCCGATATTTTAACACAAGGGGTGTGGTCACCCGACATGAAAGACAACACTGTGGAATTCAACTTGATAGGTACCTCACTAAAAACATAATGAATAGTATCACTGGTACTAAGTGGAGAAACTCTGTAGAAAGTGGTACTATTTCAAAGTGGGCAATTTTCATCAAATTAGGAGATGATTAGTAGGACTTGATCTTTTATCCACTTTTTGTACTAATAGGCAATTTTTTTGCATATTGAAATTAGTACATAAACAACTAAAATTTTTGTGACTACTAAAAGTTGATGAAAAATGCATTTCATCAATTTTCCCTCTCGTTTATATTTTCATCACATTTCAGCTTAAATCCCCCCTTCTAAAAATCCTCTTAAATCTTCAAAATCCGTTTTAAAAAATTTTCTTCAAGTCTCAAGTCATTTTTCAAATTTTTATTTTCCATATATCCTTTAATACTCCTTATTCCTCTTCTAATATATTATTTTATATTATATTTTTAATTTTTTGTGTTTATTTGAAAATCATAATAAACCACAAAAATGAAAAAATATATTTTATTTATTTGTACTCATTCAGAATATAATTTTGATATAGATTTATTTGAAATAATTAAATCTTCTTTTGATAAAATTCCTTATAAAATATTTGATTTAGATAAGAATAAATTTAATTATTTGTATTTTACTTATATAAATGATCAAAAGATTATAGTAAGAGATATTAGAAGAAGTTTTGATATAAATTATATTATTTCTTTAGATGATCTTTTAAATAGTAATTTTTCAAATATATCAGAAGGAAAAAATATAATCCCTGTTTTTAATTTTGATAATATCAAAAACGATACTTCTAATATAAAATATTTTAACATTTTATTCGAATATAATATAAAATTATTTTTAGCAGAATATGTTACTGATACTGTTTTTCAAAATTATTTTGTTATTTATAATGATAGATTGTATGGCTATAATTATAATTTATCTATTTCAAATCATTGTTGTCTAGATATTGAAAATTTGAATAATTATTTATATATTGATTTAACTGATTTAATTAATAATCATGTTTGTGATGAATATTGCAAATTTGATGAAAATAATAGAATATTATATTATGAAAATGATCTTGAAATGAAAAATCATTTGCCTTATATTAATAAGTTTAATATAGAGAAAATAATGATAAAAAATAATGATAATTTTTTACAATATGATCTTTTTAGTAGCGATCTGTTTATTGTCCCTGTTTTTATTTTTAATGATAAATTATTAAAAAATATAAATAGTGAATTTGAAGAAGTAAAATATGTTTATATTAAAGAAAAAAAAGAATATAATTGATTATTTATTAAGTTTTAAAAATTATATTTTAGATTTTTTTATAGTTGAAGAAAATATTTGTATTCAGAAAAATATGTATTTATCTTTTGATTTTTATCTCTATAGAGTAATAGCTGATGATGAATTAGAAACTGCTTTTGATGATCTGGTTTTTAATTCTAATAATAATATCGATCATATTTTTAATTATTATGTTGAATATCATTATCCTAAGCCAAATTCTATATCATAATTCTTACAACAAATTTTAAAATATTTTATATATATATTTTCTTTTGGTTAAACAATTAAATAGAAAAGACAAATTAAAATTTCTTTCACCAACACCAGAACTAAAGAAAGAAAAAATAATAAAATAAACCTCTTTATGCACTTTTTTTTTAATTCAGCCTAAGCTAGCCAGACTCTCCTGAATATTAGAAAGAAAAAATTCAACAAAATAAATTGAACGTAAATAATATAAATGGATGAACTAGAGCCCTACTTTCTTGGAATCTGCTTCGTTTACCTCGTTGGCTTCGCTCGCTAGCTAATCAAGATACCCCAATATCTGTTCAGCCAAATTATAAACCTCAAATTTTGGACCCTCTTGAGGAGTAACATCATGATTTTCCCCATCTTTACCAAATATTTGTTGTTGAGTAACAATATGTAAAGTTTTAACGCCATTAATAATATTATTATTATTCTTCAATAAATCATGGATTTTTTTATTTTCACTTTCAAGTAATTGCAAAATTGTCCATAATGCTATATGTTCAAAAGTAGTATTATTCATATTCAAATATCTAACCAAAAATCCAGAAACACCATCATTTGGCTTTTCCCAATCATTAATAATGTAATCATAATTAGGTATTCTTGAACATAAATTAGCTAACGCGGCTGCAGAATTCCCACCAACTTCAGTGTTATCACTAAATGTCAATGGAATTAAAACATCGATAATATTCAATTCCAATAATTTTTGTTTCAAATCATCGGCCAATGCCAATATAGCAAAACATGCGCTGATTTCTGATTGGACTGCTCCTTTAGTATTCAAAACTAAATCTTTGCATTTTTGAACCGCGTTCGCCTCCAATAAAGCTAATCTATTTTTCTCTGAAGAAGCAGCAAGATTTCTCAAAGTTGAAACTGCATGACATTGAATCTCTTCACAATCTTTATAATCTAATAATTTAACCAAAGGATCCAAAAACCCAGCATCAACAATCAATCCTTCATTCAATGGATGTATAGAGATATTTCTTATACAAGCAACTGCAGCTAAAACCAACGGTTGATGTGTTGATTTTAATAATCCAACCAAATGGGTTAATCCACCATTACGGACAATTTCCAATTGATAAGAAGGATCAGAAGCTAAATTTCTCAAAGCCAAAGTGGCTTGACATTGAATTCTTGGTGATTGAGATCCCATCAATAAAACTAATTGGCTGACTAATCTTGGTTCAGTTTGAATTAATCGTTTTCTATTAATTTCATCAACTGCGATATTTGACAATGCAGTGGTACAATAATATTGAACATCAGGGTCAGTCGATGATAATAATGACACCAACACAGGAACCGCTCCAGCATTAACTAACTCTTGACGATTCTCCAAGGAATGGGTCATATTAAGTAAAGCACCCGTGGCATTTCTTTGAACTCTTAAATCTTTATTTTTAGCTAATCTTGTCAATGGAATCAATGCCCCTGATTTAGCAATTTTCGCCTTGTTGTCATCTTGTGTGGCCAAATTTGTAATACAACCAACTGCATTACATTGAACTTCAGTATTCAAAGATTCCATTTGTTTAATCAAAGGTTGCAACCCACCCATTTCAACAATCAAAACTTTATTTTCATTATTAACTGCCAAATTACCCAAGGCAGCACAAGCAGCCCTTTGAACTTCAGAATCATTAGATTTCAATAATGATAAAATTGGTTTGAAGACTTCTCGACCCACTGCTTTAACGTCCTTTTCAGTAATTTCAGCAAATGCCAAAGCTGCACTTCGTTGCAAATCTATATTATTAGAATAAACTAATATGCTCAAGGCTCGAAGTGGTCCTGGTCCAAAAAAATCGACATCATTTCTATTCTCCAAAAAGTTTAATAATTCAGCAATAGCATTACGTTCATTTTGATGCAAAAGTGGTTGATTAGAACTATCACTTTCACGTCTTAGACATCCACAACAATTTCCCATTTTAAAACAAGCTGAATAAACGAATGGAAGAAATGACTAAGATATTGGCTCTGGTTTTCTTGTAGTTTTTTGCTATCCTTGATTTGTTCTATTATCTGCTGTGTGTCAAAACCAGAGATTAGGAAAACAAAAAAAAAAGGGGAATGTAATAACTATACGATAACGTTGACTCTTTTTTTTTAATCTTTTTTTATATGGATAAGAAGATATCACTTGGGGGTTTTTAGAGGATTTTAATGATTACTTTGTAGGTATTCAATAGCTTATAATTCTTGTTTATCTTTGCTGTTGATAGCAAAAAAAAAAAAAAGGTTAAAACTTTTCTCTCACTCTGTTTTTTTCTTTTCTTCTATTTTTTTTCTCTATATGCGCGGGCAAGCTGCCACTTTTGGGAGGGTGCAAATTACCCGGGGGAGTAACTATCACACCAACCTAACCTTACCTACCTCAAATGGGCAATCATAACTACAAATTGGGAAAATCCATTAAACTATGCCAAAAATATAATATATTGTTGAGTGATTATTATTACAAAACTGGTTTTTTCCCTTTACATCTATAAATCATCTCCCATAGCTCCAATTGATATTGCTTCACCAGGTCTAAATGGTGGCAATCCCAAGTACGGACATCCATCACATCTGAAAGCATCGCCCAACGAACAAGAACCGCACCCACCCAATTTTTCACCCTCCACTGTGAAATCAATCTCAGTGATTTCATCACTTGTAAACTTAACCGCATCAGCTAATTTATGTTCCTGGGCTTCCAATTGCTGTTCTTCAAATTCTTTCAAGCCGCAGGTACAGTTCTTGCATGCTTTTTTTCTTCGCTTTGTTGGTTCTCCGTTGGCGTCAAACACACAGTTCATGGAATCAACTTGAATAGGCTCACAGATGTTGCTGTTGTCAAGCAATTCATTTTCATTGATTAAATCACTTGATGGCTCGTCGAAGAATCTTAATTTGTCGTTGTTAGCTTTGGAGAAGGTTGGAAGCTTTGAGGTTTTCTTGGTGGTGGATTTTTTCAATGGAACTGAGCCAGTTTGATCAGGTTTGATCCAGTACCCATCTTCAATCAAAAACCCATTCATAATCCCAACCATGTTTAATTCGCCGTTAGCTATGAATAGCTTAGCCCTTGGTGAGAGTAGCCTATGGACTAATTTCACCAAATCTTCAGGCACCTCATAGGAGCTGGCGCTCGCGGCGGAATCGAGGTGAACACCATCTGGAATCTCAATCCCTTTCTGGGAAATCTCCTTAGTCAAGTAGGCTAAGATATTGCTATAGTTCCCCGAGGTTAAATAGAACGCCAACTGATAATGATTAGGTATCGTCTTTTCTTGCTTTTCTTTCAAAAACAATAAATTTATATTCAACTGATCAATATGATGATCACTGTAGTTTATCAAGAGTAATTTCTTGATTATTTCAACTTTTGCCGATGATTCTCGAATTATAGATGGGTCGAGAACGTAAAGTAAACTATTCTGGCTCGTCATATTATTATGCTACCTATAAATGACTATTTAGAAAAAAAAATTTTTTTTTTGGTTGAAATTTCGATTTTAACACGATGAGCAGCAGTTTTTATTTCTTTTTCATTACTCTTTCCTTTTTCACCCCATTTCAAACCCCTACATCACGTGCTCGTCTGATTGACCGGGTCCGCTCTCAACCAACATTAATAAGCAATCTAAGCGGCCCGGTTAAAGCTGCTCAACATCACCACCAACTAAATTGACAAAGAATTTGTAATAATTCTTAGTAAAACCGTCATCCATTTGCTTGAAATTATTATGAAGATCCTTATTAGCCAAACTATCCTTAATACCAAAACTGAAATTAATGATCAAGACGGTAAGCAAAGACCCAGCAATAACCAATGGACCAATAACATTATCCAAATGATCACCATCTCTACTATAAATGATCGATAATCTCTTCTTGTAAATATAATAACCCCAACATAGAGTCCCGATGGTAATCAAGAAATAGACACTTGAAATCGCTTGCAACAACCCAGGGAAATTAGATTTGTAAGTCGATGCTTGGATAGAGATGGTAAAGATAAATAATATAACTGCAGTGTGCAACCATCTCACAAATGTACGCTCATTCGCTAACCAAACTTTGGCTTCAACTTTAACTGGGCCAGCATTTTTCAAATATTGTTTTGGTTCTTTAACTCCTGGAGGTAAAATAACTTCATCATCTTCAGATTCAATACTGAATTGTTCAGGTGAAATTTCAATATGATGAACGTTGTTATAATCTTCATTAGTAATGATTGTAGGTCTTCTGTTTTGAAGTAATCCAAATCTGTCGCTATCAAGATCCACTTCAATGTCAACGTCTTCACCAGCAATTTCAGCTTCATCCTCCTCATCGTCGTCATCCTCGTTGTCGGTAGAATCATAATCTTCCAAATCAGCATCATCATCCTTGCCAGCCTTGATTGGCGCTTTATTCTTGGCAGACAAGTTTGGTGAAAGATTAGCAATTTTATCAACAAACGAATTACTCTTCTTATTAGCTAGCAAATTCTTCAATTCTTCATCATAAGCTTCTTTTGGATCTTTTCGAATATCCTTCTCCAAATCAGGTAACCAGAACGGCAAGACATCTAACTTATCTTCTTCAGTGTACAATGAAGCAATCCCTTGAATGAATTTAGAAAAATTTGGAACCTCTTTGACTAAATGTGATGAAGTTAATTCTTCAATCCACTTGCCAGATTTCCTAGTGAATGAGAGTTTAATTTTACTTTCGTTTTGCAATGAAGCAGATAATTGACTGGTGGTGCCAGTGGTAGTGGAAGTGGTAGGAGCAACGCCAACTTGATCTTGGACTGTGATTTCCATAACTGAGAATGGGAATTTAGCAAATTCACCTTTTCTCAACATTGAAAATGGATGCTCAACGTTAGAATCAATATCATTTCTATGCCAGCTTTGTGGATCTCTAATTGGTCTATACTTGTCAAAGGCGTCTTCACGAATAAATAAAATATCACTATCAATGATAATACGAACTCTATCATCACCAGGGATTTGAAATGCAGTTCTAGTATAAACACATCTTAAAGTCGGTTCCAAATTATTTTCCTGAACAAATTTTTGCAATGATTTTATGTTTTTCTTAAATTTTTTAACATGTTGAGAATCATCACCCCTTTTAACCATCTTGTTAATAATTTTATTAATTGAATTTGAATCACTGCTAAAGATGAAATTATTAATATATTTTTCCTTCAATTGAATAGAAACCAATTTTTCATCAGCTTCGCTATTTTCTTCACTGTTTTCGTTGGTCCAATCATTGTCATGGAAGATTTTCTTCTCCAAAAAAATCTTTGGTTTTTCAATTAGTTTACCTGACCATCTTAATCTTAAAGTTGGTGAATTATTTGATTTTTGCAATTTATCATTATACAATTCAAAGTTACAATTATCAAAATAAAGGGAAGTGATGATATTATCATTGTCATTAATATCTCCGTCATCCCCAGCAAATGATGAATTGCTATTATAAATTAACACCGGCAAATGTCTCAAGATTTTAGTTTTAACTTCCATTAAATTGTCAGGATGAATCCAAAATTTGAAACTTTTAAAAGTCTTATTAATTGAATTTGAATTAGTACTGATTGCTTTATTTGAATTAACTGAATTCAATGTCAATGAGTTGACACTTGTTGGTTGCTGAATCTTGTTGGAATAATTTTCTCTCAAAAAATTATACAACACTGAAATTCTGTACAAAAATGGTGAATAATCCTCGGAATGGAATGGCAATTCATTCAATCGAACATTCAACAACGGTTTGACTGTATAAGCTGGATGCAATCGATCATGTTTTTTAACAATTTTAATAAATCCAGTGAAATTTAATCTTGCAAAATGGTCCAATTCTTGAGCTAAGGTTAGAGTCTCCTCCAAATCATTTTGAAATTTTTTATAATCAAAATTCGATAAAAATGAACTAATGTTTTTGTCATCATATTCAATTAGGTTTTCCAATTCGCTAATTTTTTTATCAATTTTACCGTACTCAGTGGTTTGAAAAGAATATACCTTCTCTAATTCTAAATCCAATTGATGGACAAAATCGCTTTCATTTTTTTCTGTCCATTTTTGCTGTTGACTGGCTCTTGAACCATTGTCTTGCCTGGTTGGCTCGTAGTAGACACTTTCTTTAAGCAACTTTTTCAATGTTTCATAGTTGATATAATGTTCTTTCCAAGGAGCATAAATTTCCTTCTCCAATTTCATAGAGAAGAGCATCATTCAATAATTGACAAGAATAGCAATTGAAATATTATATCTTTTTGGAAATTATAATAGTGGATGGATGATGATGATGATAAGTGCAATAATATTAATTTTTTGGTTCTTTATTTTTTTATTTTTTTTTTTCCGTGTGCTTTTTCAACACTGTTTTCATCCTTGCTCAGTGCTAGATGGGAATAAAACGTGGGTGGCAGGGAGGCAGGCAGGCAAGCTGCTGCTCCGAGGAAAAAAGCAAGCAGCAAAATAAAAAGAAGACTTTTGGGGGGTGTCATCGCAATTTCTAATTATGTAATAAATTACCCAAATTCAGGGTGTTAATTAGTAATACGCGTCCTGCCATTTAAAATTAATTTTTCAAAGCAACGCGTCTTAATTCACTTGTTCGCCAGTGATCAATTGTAATCAATTGAAATTAGGAATTATGGGTATCAAAGGATTGAATAGATTAATTGCTGATAATGTTCCTGGAGCAATAAAATCGGCAGAAATGAAGACTTTCTTTGGCAGGAAAGTAGCAATTGATGCGTCTATGTGTCTATATCAATATTTAATTGCCGTCAGACAGTCTGATGGCTCGCAATTAATGAATGAAGACGGACAGACTACGTCACATTTATCAGGGTTTTTCTATAGAACTATTCGAATGGTTGAGAGTGGGATTAAGCCAGTGTACGTATTTGATGGTAAGCCACCCGAATTGAAATCTCACGAATTGAGTAAGCGTATAGAAAGGAAACAAAAAGCAGAAACGGAAATTGAAGCATTGAAAGAAACTGGTACAGTTGAGGAAATTTCGAAATTTCAACGAAGAACTGTGAGAGCAACAAGAGAACAGAACGAAGAGGTTCGTACATTGCTAGAATTTATGGGAATCCCATTCGTAAATGCTCCATGTGAAGCAGAAGCTCAATGTGCTGAGCTTGCCAAGTACGGTAAGGTATACGCTGCAGCCAGTGAAGATATGGATACTTTATGCTATCAACCGCCATTTTTGTTAAGACATTTAACTTACTCCGAAGCTAGAAAGATCCCAGTTGATGAAGTGAAAACTGCGGCGATAATGGACGGGTTGGAATTAAGTTTGGAAAGTTTTATTGATCTTGGTATATTATTAGGATGTGATTATTGCGAGACTATTAAAGGAATAGGTCCGGTCACTGCATTAAAATTAATTAAGGAGCACAAGACAATTGAAAACATTATTGACCATTTTAAACTGGATGACAAAAAATATGGGAAATATGTTATACCCGAAAATTGGCAATTTAAAGAGGCAAGGTTGTTATTCTTACAGCCTGAAGTGATAAAGGGGGACGAAGTTGAATTGAAATGGAAGGAACCTAACCTTGAGGGATTGATTAAATTTATGTGTGAAAAAAACGGGTTCAGTGAGGAAAGAATTAGAAATGGTGCCATGAAATTGTCCAAGGGAGTTAAAAGTGGAGTTCAAGGGAGGTTGGATAGCTTTTTCACGGCAATTCCAAGCAGCACCAACAAGAAGAATATTGGTAAGGCCAAAGGAGGTAAAGTTCAGAAACCTAAGACAAGTTTCCGTAAGAATAAGAGATGAGTCGAGATGTAAGAGAGAGTGAGAGAGAGGGGAGGTTGCTAGAAGTTATTTTGTTTTGTGTTGTGGAGAATCCAAAGACTTTTTTGGTGATTTGTTATTATTATTTTGTAAGAAGGCCCAATGGACGGAGATGTCTATTTATGGTAATTCCAAACAATGGAATACACTGCCTTATGATATGGGTGAGGCCATGTTGTTTCCTGTACAGTTCAGTTCAGCTCCATTACCCAACGGATTTATTTAACTCCGATGTGGAGTGAAGCTTCGATCGAGGGAGGTGGGGAGAACGGGGAGTGGTTTTTTTTTCTCGGTGGTGGTGGTGATGGTGTCACGTGGACAGATGCAACTTATCTTTTGGTGATGTCAAAATGCTTTTAGGAAAAAATCTCTACACGCACTCTGAAGATAAAAAAAGAAAGAAAGAAAATTGTTCTTGGCTTCGGTTTTTCATTGTTTTCTGTTATTGATCTAAACGTAAATCGATAGTACCATCGTACATTAGACAGTCATAATACTGGATTATTATAGAGTATTTAATGGATATGGATATGTCATTGCTATAATAATTTATAATAATGAAATCGTTTTTTTTGAAAAGGCTGAAAAGTTCAGCTAAACCTAAGAATCCCAGTGACAGGAAAAAACAAGGTTCAACAGTAACGAACGAACCTGCGATTATAAAGCCAAAACCATTACCCAAGATTAAACCAGTTGATATAACCCCTACAAACACTACAATAGCAGCAGCACCAGTAGCAAACAATGTCACGAAGAAAGGCACCTTCAATTCAATTTCATCAAATTCATACTCAAGTACTGTGCTATCCACGAGTTTGACTAAATCCGACACAGCCACATCTCCGAAACCAATTTCAATAAACTACGGCCAATTTAAATTGGGTAATTCAGTATTTGATTGCACGGAGGCCAATGTCGAGAATATCGATGACACTGATGATAAGATAGAGGAAAAACAGGAACCCGAGGATATCCCACGGCAATTACAAAATGCTACGATGATTTTCAATGGATTTGGTGGGTGGGTTGTTAAAAACAAATTGAAAAATCCTTGCAACAACGTATATATTGTCGTTAAAGTTTTCAAAAGAGTTGATTGTCATAATGACTGTCATTACGATAAATTGTGCAAGAAAGAATACGACGTTATGATTAAATTGAAAAATCGCAACACCGTCCCGGTGTATAATCTTTGTAAAGATTATTTTGAATCAAGTAACTATTATTGGTCATTGTTAATGCCCTTCTATAAGCATGGTGATTTATTTTCATTTTTAGTGTTGTGTGAAAAGAAGAAACCTGGTTCTTTCAGTGATAAAATTCGGGATAATTTATTTAAACAAATGTTGGAGGCGATAAAATTTACTCATGGGAAGAATATTATCCACTGTGATATTAAATTAGATAACTTTTTGATTGACGATAACTATAATTTGAAATTAACTGATTTTGGTATGAGTGTCAATTTAAATGAAATTATTGACGAAGATTTCCAACTGATCGAAGTTGAAAAAATTGGCACTAAAAGTTATAGGCCCCCAGAACTATTCTTGACCGACAAGAAGCAACAACTACTACGGGAATTCAGAAACCAAGAACAAGATCTAACAGACGAGCAGAGACAATTGTGTGTGAATTTCTATGGGTCAATTAAGCATAATTTAAGAAAATTTGATATATGGGCATTGGCTATAAGCTACCTCTATTTGACATTACATTTATACAAACCGTGGGACTATGCTGATAAATATCAAGATGAAAATTTTAAAAATTATAGCGTTGTTTATACCCAGTCAGAGTTAATTAAAAACTTACCCCTCGACAATCAAAATGAATTGAATAAATCAATTGACAATATGATCAATAACAACCACGAGACACTAAATTTTTTGAAACGATTATCATTTGAAAGCAAGACAGTTATCATTAAGATGTTGAATATTGATCCCGACAAGAGAATTGATATCAACGAGATTTGTCAGAGTGGCTGGGTCAAAAATATAAGTTACTGCACTCCGGACGAATTTTATGAATTATTCTCTAAGGTATTTAGAGAGGTGATAAGTGACAATGAATGAGTATTAATGAACGAGGTTTATGAACAATATATATATCGTATTTTCTTAATAAACGAATAAGCAAGCAGGTACGCAGGTAAGCGAGCTGGTAAGCAAGCAGGTAAGCAAGCAGGCAAGCAGGCAGACAAGCAACTTAGTTATTTCGATAAATCGCTATTGTATGCCAGACGTTTAAATTTCATTTGAACCACACCCCATGCCAATCATATTACCAATTGGCCGATTAATATACCCCGTGATTCATTGATTAATTCATTCATTCATTCCCGACAGATTTGCGGATATCGATGGATTTCATTTTAATTTTATTGCTCGGCGTCGGTTGATGATCTGCAGGCAGATCATTTCCTTAATAATCCATGTTGATCTATGCATAATGTCGCGTGACTAGACCAAAATATTCGCTATTGTTGAGTCACCGCAGCACTTTTTAACCCGTATCACGTGACATGGTGATGATGATAATGATGACTGAATTCTGGAATTTGCGATTGCTGCAAATCATTTGATTCACCCCCTAGATTCCCAAGCAGCACACCCCCATAGTGTGAGATCAGATAGGGAGTGCGTGAGACAATAGTCATTTTGATCGTCGGCCCTGATTTTTCCCGCAGGGTGGGTATAAAACTACCAGGTCATCCTGTCCGAAAATTATCTATGGATTCTCTCTGAATATTAGTTTACAACACTACAACAACCAAAAACAACTATTCAACAAATCCCCAATCGTATTTACGCTCACTGTGATAGATTCTGATTCTATTCCTTTTTATCAATTGATTAATTGCTTATCATAACTACCGTTAAGGTGTTATCTCCTGTTCTTTAATTCGTTTCTTTTTTTTTTTTTCACTTTTTTTTCACTTTTTTCTTTTGGCTTGGTTTCTCTATTTTTCACTTCGTTTTATTCGTTTTACTTTATTATATATATATATATATCTTTTTTTTTGGTTTGACATTGCTTTGCTTTTTTAATTAATAGACTGACAGTCTTTGCATTTTTTTTTTTTCCATGATGACCATAGATAGCGATTATCAAGAATACGAAAATGGTGGGTTGTTGAAGCTGCGCTACCGCAAGATCTGTGATCTACAGTCGGGGACTTTTGGTGTCGTTTCGCTTGCAATGGATATCGTTGATGAAATTAGAGTTGCCATTAAAGCAATGGATAAATCTATAGCTAACGATGTCGCATTACATGAAATTGATATCCTAACAAAATTAGGTCATCATGATAACATCTGTGGGATGTTAGATCATTTTGACTCCAAGGGATATCATTACTTGATTATTGAGTACTGTGAATTTGGAGATTTATATGATTTTTTAAACTCAAATGATAATAGCCAAAAGCCTTATGAGAATTCATTTATCTTCACCCAATTTGCCGCAGATTTAGGTAATGCAATAAAATATTGTCATGCCAAGGGGATTTATCATCGAGACATTAAGCCTGAAAATATTTTGGTTAGCAAATCTTTGAAATTTAAAATTGCTGACTGGGGGTTAGCTACAACTTCAAGGTTTAGTGATGAAGCAGAAATTGGTACTGATAAGTATATGGCTCCAGAATGTATCTTTGAAGAAAGTGGCAATAATTATTATGATTGCATGTACGCTGATTATTGGTCGTTTGGGGTTACTTTATTGTATACGATGTTTGGTAAAACTCCGTTCAGGAAAAGTGATAGCGAAGAAGATTTATTTTTCAAGAAATTTATTAATAATTCAACAAGCGAAAGGATTTCTACAAATAAAGACAGTATTAATTTGACTGTTTTTTATGATATTTATTCAAGTTTATCAACTACTGGATTCGATTGTATTGTTGAACCTTTGCTACAATTTATTCCCGAAAAGAGATCAATTAACCGTTGTTTGTCGTTATTGAACAGTAATTATCATTATGGTTTCACCGTTGATGAAGAACTCGAAGTTTACAGCAATAACAATATTGCATCAAGTACCCTAATTGACAATGAATTAGCGGAGGATGTTTCTGATGTTTTATTCAATGAAGAGATTTTGGAGATGTCTAGTGAGAATTTGAAGAAATTGAATGATCAAATATCATTATCATCATCATCTAATAATAACCGTGCATACCCATCAATGACCCCATCTTTGATTGATTCAACTCCATCTACATCGATTGCAAAATTGAATGAAAGTGATAGTAGTGCTAATAATAGTGTTCCGATTAATATTCGATTAAACACGATGGCTAAATCCAATGATATTAAATCATCGATTGCTAACAAGAACAGTGTGATTTATGGCTCAAACATCACTTCGACAATTTCTTGGGATGAATTAGATGAATGGGATGATTATGAAATTATTGGATCATTTAATAACTTGAACATTTAGGCAATGTCTGTTTTATGACTTTACGACTTACGAAATATTTAGAATACTTATATATATACACTTTCTCTTATGCTATCGTAGACAAAAGTATTATGTCTGATACATTTCGTTTCAGCCTTGACCTGCTTTTTTAGACAAAAATAATACAATAAGCGATCTAAACGTCTAACCTGAATATAAAAAGAAAATAGAAAAATAACTAGATCAAAGAAAAAAACAAAACAAAGAAAAAAAACATACAAAAAAAACAACAATTAATAGGAATATTCCTAGGGCTATTCCTCAGCCACTGACAGTTGATTCATCTTCGCAGCCAACTCTTGTTCTCTCAATTTCAATTCTTGAGCTTTCTTTTCCAAAGCCTCTTCTTTCAATTTCAATTCTCTAGCAGATTTGGCTTCTAATTCTGCCAACTTAAGTTTCTTTTGTTGGATTTGTTCTTGTTTCAAAGCGTATGGAACAGTCTCCGATAACAATCTTAACTGACTCTTATTCTTAGAATCAATAGATTTAATCGATGATGAGGATTCTTTGGTTATAATCGAAGGTTTATTTCTTAGTTGAACATCATTCAAAATATCTGCAAAATCCTTTTCATTTTGTTCTTCAATTATCATTGAGTCTTTGATATTTGCTAGTGCACTTAAGTTAGATAAACTTGGTGGCTCCGGAACGTATGAATCTCTTGAACCCAAAAATTCTTTCTTAACTCTTGGGTTAATTGATAAGTTGTTCGCAGCAATGCTTGATACAGGTGGGTCTTCAGTAGCTAATCCATTAACTGCTTTTAATTTTTCAGTACGATAATTTTCGTATAAATAATCATGAGTTAAATCTTTCAAATCTTGTAAATGAGAGTTCAACAATACATTTTTAAGTAAATTAAAATCAGAGTACTTAGGATTGGTAATATCAATAAATCCCCATGGGTATTTTCTACCTCTGATTTTTTCTCCATTGATTTCTATTTCATCTTCCAGGGCAATCACTGCAAATGGTTGCATCGATTGTAGATATTTATTTTCATTAATAAAATCTTCCTCTTCTTGATCGAATTCATCATCTTCTTCGTCTTCTTCTTTTTTAGGCTCTTCCTCTTCTTCTTCATCGTAGGTGAACTGGAAAACAGGAACGTTAAATTTCTCTATATCATATAGTATATTTTTTTTAAATTCTTCTAATTCTTGCTTAGTGAAACTATCAGCTCTGCCAATAATAGGAATAATATTGACATATTTAGATAACTTTTTAATAATCTCGACGTCAAGTTCTCGTAATCCGTGTCCAGTAGGTTGAATGAAATATAGACAAACATGAACTCTAGTGTCCTTAAATTTCGGATTTCTTTTAAATTTAGTTTCTTCAGCTAACACCAAATCAAATTGCTGTTTCAAGTAGTTAATAATTTCATCA
This sequence comes from Saccharomycopsis sp. KB-2023a, assembly GCA_030450195.1. Taxonomy (NCBI): domain Eukaryota; kingdom Fungi; phylum Ascomycota; class Saccharomycetes; order Ascoideales; family Saccharomycopsidaceae; genus Saccharomycopsis; species Saccharomycopsis sp. KB-2023a. The sequence goes on along the minus strand of JASJSC010000015.1, from coordinate 41,180 downwards.
AAACAAACTTCATTGTTAATGTTATCTCCAAAACCAGGGGTGTCAATAACGTTCAAGAAAATTCTTGAGTAATCCAGCTTGTTTAAAATTTCAACTTCACTTTCCGTAATCGCAATTCCTGGTTCTTGGTCAGCTAACAGTGGGTTGAAATCTCTTTGGAAAACCGCAGCGTTGATGGTTGATGCTTCGTCAATTGTGGTGAACAGGGCAATTTTTGGCTCATCGATAGCCGTGCCAATTGGTTGATATTTATGTGGGAGGATCTTGTTGTCTAATAATGAATTGATAAATGTTGATTTACCAGTCCCACTTTGCCCAACACACATTATCGTGAACTTGATACCTCTTCTGGTATCTTTTTTACGTCTTAAAGCGGAGGAAGATAAAAAATTCATATTACTTTGTTCTGTATAATTAAGAAAAGAAAGACAAGTGTGTTTGATGATTTTCTTTTTTTTTATTCTTTTTTTTTTTTTAGCGAGAATGTTGGTCTTGAACTTTCATACGTGGTGTTATATGAATTCTGCAAGGAAACGCGAAATCGCTATAGCGAATGCGAGGGCGTTAGTACAAATTACAGTGCGTGTGAATTTGCTCAGGGGTACGTAACTAGAAAAAGGGCATATTGATCTCATTACATAAGCACAAACCAATGTGATTACGTAATTGGTGTATAATTGTATGGAAACTGGTCTTACTTAAAATTAGTCCATTATACTACTTGTCAAATGATATACTAATCCAAAAGGAGAAAACGATTAATTGAATTAATGTCAAGTAGGACAATATGGCACTCATTTCATATGCTAGGTTGAGGTTCAGAAGACAGAAAAATCTTTTAGTGGTATCCGTCCTCTTATCAGTTTGCTTTTTATACTACCTTGGAGGAAACAACTACATTTACGATAATCCACACGCCAAGAACGAGGGAGGGTTCCTAAGCGAAGCACTGCACGGGATAATCGATGATTCATTGGAAGATGATAACCTGGCTTTCTTACAGTTGCCTGAAGATCCACCGGAAATAGACAGGATTAAATCTACTTTACAATGGCTAGATCATATCTCTGAAGAATCAGCAGCAAGGGCAGCAGAAACATCAGCGATCATCCCTGTAGGCACCAGTGCCTATCAAAACCATAGACAGCAAGAGCCACCAGTAAAAATTAGTTACCCCATGATTGGATTGGGGGGCGGTAGTAGTCGAGATGAAGATGCAATTTATCCTAACCCTAAACCACCAGTTTCTAAATTACCTAGAAAGTTTCATTTCCCGCCAAAGAAATTGATCGAATTACCGGAGATTGACTATTCAAAGGCAAATTATGGTAAAGTTCAAGCTGATAATTTTGAAATTAATGGAGGTAAAGCAGATTTGGAAAAATTAAATAAGATAAAAGAGGTGTTTATGATAAATTGGGCTAATTATCGCGATCATGCTCTTGATTATGATGAAATATTGCCATTGACAAACCAGGGGAAAAACCCATTTGTAGGTTGGTCGATTACATTAATTGACACTTTGGATACGTTGTACATTATGAATTTAACTAAAGAATGGAGAATCGCAGTTGATAAAGTTGCCAAGATTAATTTTAATCAATCCCCAAGAGATTATATCCCGATTTTTGAAACGGTTATCCGGGCACTTGGTGGGCTAATAGCTGCGTACGAACTATCTGGCGAAAAAATCTTGTTAGATAAAGCTATTGAATGTGGTGATATGATGGTGGGGGCATTTGATACTCCTAATAATTTGCCATTATTATATTATTATTGGTCAGATGAAGATACCAACCAAAAAAGATTTGCAAGTAATTATGCATCAGTAGCTGAATTTGGAACATTGTTATTAGAATTTACAAGACTAGCACAAATCACGAGCAATAACACTTATTTCCATTTTGTCCAGCATGTTACTGATGAAATTGAAAATTACATAAACAAGGAAAAACGAGACAATCCTAATTTTGTGTTGAATGGGTTATTACCTACTTATATGGATATTTCCGGTTGTGAAATTGTTCGAGAAGCCGCTGACGAAGATGCTGAAGATATTATCAAAGCGAGCCATGGATTAACTTATCAAGAACTTATGTGTCGTAAAAAAGGGATAGATTTTACTGGATCGGGGAACACTTACACTTTAGCAGGATTAGCCGATTCTTATTATGAATATTTAATTAAACAGTATCATTTATTAAATGGGGAAACTCCACAATATCTTAAACTATATGACAGAGCTAGTGTTCCAATAAAAGAGTATATGTTATTCAAAGCGAAATTACCATCAATTTTATCTCTGGAAATTGAATCTATCCCTCATTTGAAAACTGACCCTGATGATACGTTGTTTTTATCACAAATTAGAACCACTACAAATTTTAGAGTTGATTTTCAAAAAAACCAAATAACTCATTTAGGTTGTTTCACTGGTGGGATGTTTGGTTTAGCCCTGAAAATTGGTTCCCCACTGGTTTCCGAAGAAAATTTGAAGATTGCAAAACAATTAACTAATGGTTGTTATAAAATTTATGAATTAATGGAATTAATGCCTGAAGAGGTTATCGTTGAGAGGTGTCCACCAGGTGCCACTGAAGATGATCCGGATTGTCAATTTGATATTCGCGATAGAATTAAAAAGATTAGAATGCAAACTGAAGGGAAGCCAGCCTCGGCATTTCAGAATGATGATGATTTAATGAGAGATATTGAATTTAGAAATGATAATCGAGAGGTCACTGAGCCAAATGTATTGAACAGTGACAATAATGAGAAGGCAAGTTTTCCGCTGGTTGAATTTGGCAGACCAAGATTAAATGTTAATTTTAAAAATTTAGATGAAATAGAACTGAGACTAATTAGAGAAGAAGGTAAGATTCAAAGATTCCCTAAGAAAGAACTGCATAGTTTTACCTCACATAAATTTAGAGAAATCCCCAAGATTCAACATTCAAAATTATACAAAAATTCACGGGGTGACGTACATTGGGAAGTTGACGGGGTTCATGATTTACCACTTTGGGCCAATGAAGCAGAGACAAAATTCATCCTCAGGCCAGAGATGATTGAATCGGTGTATTACATGTATCGAATCACCGGAGATTTAGAATGGCGTGAAAAAGGTTGGAGGATGTTTGAACTGACAATTAAACATGCAATGACTGGTGATGATAAGAATGGGGTTAGTTCATTGAAAGATGTAACGCATTTGTACACACCTGATGGACAATTGAATAAAGCCAATTTTAAAAATAATTTGGAAAGTTTCTGGTTTGCTGAAACTTTGAAATATTATTATTTGTTGTTTGAAGATAAAAACGTCGTTAGTTTGGATGATTGGGTGTTTAACACTGAAGCTCATCCATTTAAGAGGGACAGGGCCACGCCATAAATAATTCATGATGATGTACAATCTTGCTAATGATTTTAAATACAAAACTTTGTATTTTACATATGTATGTTGAGCCTGGGCCGCCTAAGGGAAGGGGGTTTTTGGCCCCGACCCGACACCATATAATTTTTTCCAACCATACGTAGCAACACACTAGACAACTCTATTCAAACCTTTGAATTAGTTAATTAGTTATTGGAAATGACCAGTCTAATTAGTGAAGTCAACTCAACATGCTTAGATTTATTATTAATCGAAATGGTCCCGTTGGCAATTCGAGTAACTCAAGATTTAGCCAACGAGAACGTGATAACCCGGGAACAGAACCTTGGTGATCTGATCAAGAACCTAAAAATAAGCAGCACTGAAGCAAACAATAATCAAGATGGCAAGATAGTAAATAGTGGCCCCACAGTTTTAGATACCCCTGGGGTCCTTGAGAACGATGACGTGATCTACAGAATTGAATCTTATGGCTATAACATTGGTCTTCGTATTGGAGAATTACTCAATTATAAGTTGAACAACGATGAAGCCGCGAATGGGATCAATCGTCAAAACTTGAAATTAAACATGGATATTTTAAACATCATGAAGTTTATATGTCGGGATATTTGGAAAAGTCTCTATGGGAAACAAATGGATAATTTGAGAACTAATCATCGAGGGGCGTTTGTCTTGATTGATAACAATTTTAAAGGAGTCGCTAACATGGATAGTAGTAAAGGCCAAGAGAAAACTGGGGAATATGCCAGAGCTTACTTATGGTTCCCTAGTGGGATTATCAGAGGGATACTTTCTTCTTTGGGTGTTGATTCGTCAGTGCTGGCGGAATTGAATAAATTCCAGAGTGTTTCTTTTAATATTCAAACGAATATTCAAAACTGAGCAAGCGAAGTGAGCAAAGCAAAGCCAGATATTATTTACGGCTCCTTCTTCGCTATGTACACTAATTATTAATTTTAAGTAATTCTGTTTAATAATAAGAAATATTTATATTAATTAAAATACTTATCTAATACGATTCTACCATTATATTAGTCACGAATCATAGTGAAAATTGCAACAACAAAAATATTCCCATTAGAGAGAAGAGTATTCATTATTGTATTATTGTGATCTTCTATTTTACTCAATATTTTATTAAGTTTAATCTCAATAAGAATCTTGAGAACATCATTGTCTACGACTAAAAGTATTCTTAAAATTATAAATTACTGCTACTAATCATTGAAGAAACCAATTTCTTTTCAAGAACAACACAATTCAATTCTAAATTCCACAACAACCAACCACTATTTTTTCACACATTAGATTTTTTTTTTTCTTTTTTTTACTCTTTCCTTAAATTATTTTCCGTTTTTCATCTTTATTATTGCATTGCTAAAGACATGGAAAAAATACCAAATATCAAGCACGCAGCAAGCAACAATCCCTCACGTTTTCTACTGAAAGCCTTACCATCCTGAAATCCCCCATTAGTGGAAGTGGAACTAGAACTTGAAGAAGCAGAACTTTTACTGGCACTTGAAGAAACTGAACTTCCAGTGGCTGTTGAGGAAACAGAACTCCCACTGGCACTTGAGGAAACTGAGCTTCCGGTGGCACTTGAGGAAACTGAACTTTTAGTGGCACTCGAAGAAATTGAACCTCCGGTGGCACTTGAGGAAACTGAACTTTTACTGGCACTTGAAGAAACTGAACTTCCAGTGGCACTTGAGGAAACTGATGAGGGCCCCAGACTCCCTATAGAGCAAGAAAATTGTGAAATGTAGTCAACACCAGCCAAGATCGGATGGCCGTTAACACATCCACACCAAACAGAGGAGCTACTGCTAACTAGAGCGGCATTGTCCGTACCTGACAACAAGCAACTGCAAAAATTATAGGTGGCATCCACTTCACTTAGAGCATAGCATAAATCATTTGGTTGAGAAGGGCAATTAATTTGTATCATACTATCTAATAATCCGAGAGAGTATTGATTATAGCATTGGGTGAACAAAGAATCGTAAGGTCCACCAACAATAACATTGGACTCAACTGCTGACATCGTCTTTTAAAAAAATATCAATTAATTAAATGCTGATCTTCTTTTGAATTTTGAAGATTCTTTTGAATTTTGGAAAGTTCATCATCATTTGGGGATTTGTCTATCTTTTTATATTAGTTTTTCGTCCATGATTATTGTGCGGAGCCAATTTCTTATTTGAAATTTGCAGTCGCCTCAATTTCTAGAAGTCTATACAAGCAAAAAAAAGTTCTTCTTTTTAAATCTTGATAGACCCCATGCAATCTTGTTGATAAATAACATGTTATGATATGTATGTAACTGTATGTATCGCATAATTTTAATTTCACAACAGCTTACAATGCGAAATTGCTTCCTATTTTGGAAAATTTAGGGGTCTTGAAGGCTGTCAAGTTCTATTGTGTTGCGATTTACTTAATTGCAGGATTTACATGGCTTCACATAACCTCATTTGACCTTACCAAAGAGGGAACGAATTTATGATCTGTATCCCCAGACTTATTACAAAACGGCTTAGCAACAGACGGAAAACAACATCAACTGGTAAGTATGAATTTGAAATCGAGAGCACTAACTGATGGCTATATTGATGGCCTAGGTAGTGGGTTCTGTACGGAATCCAGGAAAATGTCACAAAGCTAAATAATTGGTCTTAAATACTAAAAGCTTATTCTTAATTTTTAGCACCTTTTATATAAACTTCTTCTACATTATCGCTACTGCTGCTTTAAAATCAATATTTTTAACTAAAAATTTTGTATGATTAATCAAGCTTATGTAATATTTATTAATATAGTACACATCAAAGACACAATACGAAAGAGCGTTTTCCGCATACACATTTTCTATTTACATACATATGGTTTTTCTCTACTTATACCATTCTTTTAATTTTGTTAAGATTTACATTAGCTTTGTGTATATGACAAATGTTTTATAAATGGATACTTGGTGAAGTAAACGATACAAAAAAAATTTCGATTTAATAGTTTCTCAATTATGGGAAGAATCAACTGTTAGTTATTTTTATTTTAGAGTGTTTAATAATGAATGATACATTTGTAGGGGCCACAGTTAATCTGATCATGCGTGATAAGAATTTGAATGACTTATGGCCCAAGTTTGAGTAAACAATATCATTACGAATTTTTATTTTCTACTGAACAAATTTAATGTAATATAGTCTTTTATTTTACTTCATTATATTTACCCAAAACCAAAAATATTAAGAATTCGGGTTTAGAAATTGATAATGTATTGAAATTTAATCTTTTCGGTTTGTTCAAGGGTAATGTAAAAGAAATTGATTATATTGAACAGTGTGGAAGATTTTTAAATAAAAATTTAGAATCCAAATCGTTAGATGAAATTAAGCATTTTAATCAACTTATTTCAATAATTAAGTTAGCTGATCATGTGGAAAAGATTATTCATATTGAATGTTATTTTGATAAGACATGTACCTACCTTATTTAGCATATTATCAATGATAAAATTGATTATGCTATCTAGGAAGAAGGCGAAAATTGTTATTTAGGAGTATTGATACAGTTTCTGTTACTGCTAAAGACTAAAAATCAAAAATATTTAATTAGTAGCTCATAGTGGGGTATTGTGATTTTCATTATATTATGAGTAATACGTATAATCCAGGATCAATTAAAAATATATTAATGATAAATAATGCATTTATTGGTTTTAAATTTAACCATAGAACTGCTAAGTTCAATGTTAAAGATAGTTATTCATTTTTATCATGTTCATCAGTTAATGCTTCTAAAGCGTTTGATCTGCGTCCGATCTTGCACGTACGTTTAATGCATGGAAATCTGTACAATAATCGATCTGCACATTGAAAAACAGAAAATGATTATTACAGCTCAACACTTTATTGGGTATGAAGAATATGAAAATTCTCGTAATTAATAGAATAGGGTAAAGAGCATTCTATGAATGACGTAAAAAATCTGAGATGGATGTCGATCAAGATATTATCATATCAGATAACAAAACGGTATAGATATTTTGTAAGATCTCAAAAATGCCTTCACAAATGTAAGAGCGTAGGCTGCAACAATCTATAATTTTGCAAGTAAGATTTGTAAATTTAGTCTCGAATGAATTTTCAAATGGGCATTGAGAAGAAGTCTAAATGAATCAGAGTAATAGAGACATGAGGGGAAAAAAGAGACAACTTAACACTGATAATAGTGTTTCTGAGGTGGAGTGTAAAGGCATCACAGTTAGCCACTCTTATTATTTCGTGAAGCCTGTCATTCAGCAAGTTGGAAAACAACCCCGAGTTGAAAGGTTTGAAGTACTTGGTTCTTGATAATGCCGCTATCCACAAGCGTTGTGATCTTGAATTACTAGTTGCCCTGAGTGGACTTGAACTCCTGTTCTGGCCTCCTTACTCTCCTAGCTGGAATGCTATCGAAGACTTTTAGTCAGTGTGCAAAAGTAAAGACCAATTGACGGCTAGAATTAAAGAAGCTACTCAAGCTATCACCCAAGAGAGTTATGAAGGATTCTGCAGAGATGCTTCCGGACATCATGATCTCGGTCTACGTGAGAAGTTATCCTAAATGTGGAAAACAAAAAAAAAAAATAAAAAACAATCAAAAGCAATAAAAATACAATAAAGAAGAACTGACATATATCAAAACACAAAAAAATAAATGAACATATAGGTTTGTGCGTTATAAATTCTTGTGACATTATACATTGATCCAGCTAAAATGTATTTGGAACCTGGCGACCATGCTAAATCATAAATCTCTGAGGTGCTAGATCTACAGGCATGTTTAACAATCCGAGATCCAACGTCATCATTACTGGCATCCTGATCTGTACATTCAAGATGCACGCATCATTACTTGGCACGTCTTTTGGATGGACGCTACAAGTGTACCGGATATTGTGTCTCGAGAGGTATGAATATCATTATTAAATAGCTAGTACGAACATTTTTTGCACATTGGTATGAACAATTCCCGGTGAGTAGTACGAATATTTTTTGTGGGTTGGTATGAACTATTTCCGGTCGCCGGTACGAATAAAAAATGAAAGCACTGTATATACAATTTTATAAAATTCGCTCGGGATGCATCCACGCACGCAATCAAATTCGTTACCCTCGCCATCAACTAAGAAAAATCTCCATAGATCCCAATAGTTGCAATCCCAAAGGCAAATCCAACAATATAACTGGCTGCTCGATACCCAAATTTTAATTTTTCCAAACTTGCAATAGCATTAGTCTTGTAAATAGATTTCTCAGCCCCTTGTTCAATTTCATCATTTTCTTCAGATTCACCACCCAAATCATTATAGACAGAATTATCAAGTTGAGAAGGTTCATGAATTTTCTTTGATTTTTTAGCTTTATTAGATGGCACTGGCTCTTCACTAGTGGCGAATTCATCGTTCAAAAATTTAACTTCAGTTTCATAGTTGTTAAAATATAATGTAGCAACTGCAACCGGGGTTCCCAAAGCAGCATAAATCAAATATGGATGGCGAGCTCTCAATGGTGCCTTGAAAAATGCCAACGAAAGTAATCCAGTAGCAACTGTACCAAGAGAAATTATTAAATTTCTAGTCTTGGTAATGATCTTGCTAGCAGCATTTTGAATCTCGGTTGAAGGGCTAACTTTTGAGAATTGAATCAATAACGGAATCCCTTGGAATGCTTGTTGTCCTAATGCTCCAGCAAGAATCCCCAATGAAGCAGTTCCAATGATTTTAGTAGTAGCAAGACAAGTTCCCATTGTAATCAAAATGAAGTTTTTTAATAAGAGTGGTTTATTTTGATAAGCCTAATTTATGTAAATCAGATTAGTGGCAAGGAAATAAGAGAAAAAGAAAAATTGGAACTGTTAAAAAAGGGCGCATCCGATGAGGTATGGGTTAAGCCTGCAGCAATCAGTGACTATCGCGTGAGCGTTACATCACGGCCGAATCTACTGGACGCGGTTGTTGTCATTTAAATGTCATTTATATCACATATATCATATTACCATATTCTAAAATGAGTTGGATTATTCCTCTTCAGATATATAAATTCCTCTCCGTTCCTCTTCTTCATGCTGTTCTTCGTTGTCATCCTGCGCTTCTGAATTGTAAGTCCCCGGTACTATTTCATCGTCACGGAACAAATGCTTCGATAACACTTTATTCATAGTAAACATCGTCACTTTTTTACCAAACACTGGCTGCATCTTCTCATCACACAAGATTTCTCGTTTATCCTTCGGATTCTGTAAATTATTCTCTTTGATATATTTCCATATCAGTGACACAACTTGAGTTCTCCCCAACGTATGAACACCTAGAAGATTAATCAATTGAGTACTCAACCTCATTGGTCTACTGAATGGATTATTGTTCGCATTAAATTCTTTCCTCTTCTCATCAGTTTCACCTTTCAACTTCCTCTTTTTCCTTGATGATGACTTCCTTTGATCTCTAGTTACGGTACGCTCATTAACTTCAGTGTATCTTAAATTTCTTCCATTTAACGATGCATGAAGTTTAACTGCCATCAATTCATCTTCAGTGATGTCTGACCGCAGTCGTTTCCGTCTCAGGTTATTCTGCTGTTCCTGCTGTTCCTGCTGCTGCTGCTGCTTCTGTTTCTTTGATGGTGGTGTCTTAATTTTCACTGGTGATGACTTTTCTCCCTCCACTTGCGAATTTCGTTCTTCTAATAATTTATAATATCTTCCCAATATTAATTCCCCAATCTCTTTCTTTTTAGGATAAAGATCAATCGCAAATAACACCTCCAAAGCATTTCGAATCTTTTTTACAGAAACTTGCTGTAGATCTGATACGCTCAATATTGCCTAGGCTGCGCGTTAGTCAATGGTCCAACCAAAACCCTATAAACTCCCAGTTTCATTTTACTCACATCTATCATAGATATATAGTCATCAGGATTATAATCAACTTCCATGATTCCACTTGAGCTACACAATTGTGCTTTATTTCAGCGCACCTTAACATAAAAAAATAAAAAAAAAAAAGGTCAACACCAAATGCCATCGAGGCAGGGTTATAACAGGCAACCAAAAGCCTGGATTTAAAAAAAAAAAAAAAAAAATTCCCTTAGCTAATGAAATTGAAATCCATTCATTACGTTACAAGCTGGTGGTTGTCATTCCATCTCTCAAAAGGCTAAGCTAAGACTAAAAAACTATTACATAATAATCAAGCTACGTCCACGCTAACATCTTAGCTAATCTTTTGCATTAATTTCTCTTTTCTGATTCGTTTTTGTTTCAATTTCTTTTTTTTTTTTAATTTCCTCATTTTTGTTTGGGGGTGGCATATGTGTCACTTTTTATTTTCTTTTTTTGTTTTATTTTTAGCTTTTTTTGCCTTAACTAATTAATTTAATATTATTTTTTAGAAAATGAACAGGAATCTTTCGTCTTCATCTGGAACTGAAAGTTTGATAACTGCAATGAAAACAATGACGGTAGCTGATGTTAGTAAGATTAATATCGATGATGTCTATGAAAAAGTACTTCAAGTTGCCATTATTAATCATCGAATAGAACCAAGATTTAGAAACCCAGTTAAAGTGCCAAGAAACACTTCAAAGGCTTCCCTTAATCATTCTGCTTCATCACCTAGTGGATTAACCGTGCCTTCAAGCGACAGATCAAAGAGATATTCAATGAATGGTGTTTCGGGTAGTTCAAATCCATTAAAGTTCTTTTCACATTCTGATTCAAGAGATGAACCAACAATTTGCAAATTACCCAAAGATACTCTGAGAATATTAAAATCTTATTTAAATAATGTTGCAATATCAAAAAATCAACGTCCAATAGAACCGTCGACGAAACGTTGTTTATTAAGCTTTTATAGTGTCTTTGATCAAATTATGGATAACCGCAGCCCTGAAACATTAATTGGTGAATATATTAAAGTGATAAATAAAGAAATTACATTCATTAAGAAACCTGATGAAGAAGCAAATCTTGTGATTTATAGGGAAGCTAGTGCATTCATTGATATTGTTATTAAAAACATTCAAAATGAACGAAATGCTGATGCTGCAGTTGCAAGATTAAAATCTCTGAAGGCAACAATGGATGATAATTATTCAACTTATAAGCAGAAAAGTGCGACAGTTATAAATAGTGATGAATTAGCTTATATTGAAGCACCATGCGCTTTGAAAGATATGACACTTGCTAAATTGATTGGTGAAATGTTTTATAAAGACAGTGCAACACTACAGAATGATATTAATAGATTGAAAGATCACAGTACTGAAGCAGCGATTTTAGCTGATTTGAAAGGAATAATGGCTAGTTTGAAAGAAGATAGTGGGGTGTTCCAAAGAGGGGATTTTACTAATGAAGAAAGTTATTTAAGATGGAAAGAAAAGGAGAAAATTGGGATAACCGCATTAATTCAAAAACTTGTCAGACCAACGGGGATGAAAAGACAAGAAGTTCCAGGTCAAAAAACTGGGACTTATTATGTGATTCCGTTATTTACAAGGGAATTTTTTATAAAATTTGTTGAAATTTGTTTTAGATATCATAAGAATGATGAGAATTTATTTTCAAATCAAACCCAAGAAATGATCCATGAAGTTGCTAAATTTTGGAGAATTGATGAGTTCAGTAGAAGTGCATTAATTTTTTCTGCGGCGAATAACACGGTAATTAATATTTATGCTTCCAATGGCAAAATTTTGGATATTGACACTGGTAAGGCAGAAGAGGTTGTAGGATTCTCATTGAATATTATTAAGGATAGAGATTATGATGAAATTTTAGATTGGCCTGAACCTGATATCCATGAGTGGGCAAATAATATTAAAATTTGTTATCTTCAAACTTTATCAGCAGCTAGAGAATTACTTGATGGCATGTTTGATGAATCACCACCATTATTTGCTAAGTATCGAAGATTTTTGGAAAATTTAAAAGCAGATGATACTTTCCAGGAATTTATTGTTAATTCGGACTTACCTAAAAAGTGGGAAAGAAGATTTCAAAAGAAAGTTTTATCTACTGCGAGAGATAAATACACAGAAATTATCAATAAAGTACCAAGTGATGTACAGTTTAGTGATGTTTATGATGCTTCACTGACAGTTACTGATGTGTTGGTGGTGACTCAAAAGAGATTCAAAACTCCATTATTTGATTTGGTTGAAATTACGCCCATGGTCACTAAGTATTTTTTGTCAACATTTGCAATTGATGCTAAAAATATGCTTTATAATATTGCAAGTCGATTAAGAAATGAGAAGGACGGAATAGATTCAATCCGACATGGTGACCCAATTGAAGTGTACCACGTTTTAGCTGATATAAGGCTCAATTACAGAAAAGTTGAAAGAGAACGACCATTTCCATTTAATTTGGAGAAATTTTTCTATCCATTTGTTGCAAGTTTTGTTCAAAGCTATGATTCAAAATTACCTGAATTGGTATCCAATGCGTTTGACAAAGATGAATTTGAATTAGATCTATCGCATACTGGGAAATATTCTACTTCAATTACTGACTGTGCTGGAATTTTTAAACAACCTTTAGATTTGTTGCAAAATTTAAGATGGGAAAATGAATATGAGATTAATAAATTATACACAGTGTTAATTAAAGCAACTTCTGAAGCAATAATATTGTATGGCAATAAATGCTTGGCACAAGTGAATGACGATTTGAATGATTTGAATAGTGCTCATAGTGATGATAGTTATTATAGCAGTAAGGAAGAGGAGGTTGGTAATAACATTAATACGATGAAATGGTTTAGTGGAGTTAAAGCTGCGGTCACTGGACATACCAAACTTGAACCGCCGCCAGCTTATCAATTTTATACTAGAACTTGTGTTTTGTTAAATAATTTAGGGGCAATGTTGGAGAATATTGATAGAATGGAAGAAACAGTTAACCCTGAAAAAGTTTCGAGAATTATTCATAAATATGAAGGTGATTATATTGCTACGAGTGCAGTTAATTTATTTTCTATTAAAATTGTTAAAGCAGAAGGATTACCAGCATTGGGATCTGATGGATTTTCTGATACGTATGTTGAGCTTACTGATGCTAAATCAAGACAAAGAATTGGTAAAACCAGAATAATTTTGGATGATCTAAATCCAGTATGGAATGAAGAATTTGAATTAACAGTTCCGTTTACAAACCCGGGGATAATTAATGCAATTATATGGGATGATTCGAATTCTACTGTTAGCAGTCAAGGAATTGCAGGTCGTGCTACTATTCATTTGGACCCAAGGAAATATAATGATAATGGTATACCCAGTGAACGATGGTTTGATTTAGATAATCAAGGGAGATTACTTTGTTCAATTTCTATGGAGAGTGAAAAAGTTGATGCACTTTTCTGTTTGGGGAGAGCTCACCGATCATTAGTTAGAATTAGAGATCGAACAATTACTCTTATGGTTAATAAATTTTCAAGATTTATTCATTATGCAATGTCAAGACCAACTTTGAAAACCGTGTGCGGCAATAGCGGGACGATCAATCCTGACAAGGAAGTAATGAGAAATGCAATTTTACCATTGGGTGATTATATGAATGCTAACTTAGGAGTTTTAGATGAATCATTAACTAAAAAGTTATTACATAAAGTGATGTTGGAGGCATGGTCAGTTGTGTTGGGTACAACTGATTTATTGTTGTTACCACCACTTTCAGCTGCAAGAAATTCATTGCTTGTGAGACAAGATAATAATGGTAATCGATGGCAAACTGCAGTTTCTAATACTATTGCAAATATCGCTGGTAATTCAACTCGACCCTTGACACAAATTGAACTTGAAGTTGCATTTGAGTGGATTAAGATCTTATGTGTGGAATTTTTCTATTGTAGCGGTGAAGGGCCGCCATTAGAAGATTTGCAAAATAATCGATATCAACGATTATTATTGATTCCTGTGCATTATGTCACCGATGTGAATCAATTAATTGAAGAACTGCAGCAGTTGGTTACTCCAGTTAATAATTACATTAAGGCTAAGAATTATTATGATATTGCAGAAACTTTGGCTAATGGCAAAGCAAAGAAAAGTCTTAAATTGACAAGATCGGGGACAATTGCAAGATCAAAGACAATGATGGCTCAAGGATCAGCTAAATCTAGAGCGATTGCTGAAAAAGAATTGAAAGCTGCTGAGAATGATCCATTAGCGAGAAAAGCTGAAGCAGAAGATATCATTTTGAGAATATTAATAGCGAAAGGTGAGAAACATTACGTTGCAAGAAGACTTCAAGAAAGAGAGAAAGTTGCTGAAATTACTCAAACTGAGATTTTAGCGAGAGCTGCTGCTCAAGGACTCAGAGTAGTTTAATAAATAATACCACAGTTGTTTTGTATTATGAGTAAGTGCGATTAGCAAATCGCGGGTTTTTGTATGTAAGGAAACCTTACATTTTACTTATATCTCTGTCTGATTTCAACTAGTAAATAGATACCAGCCATGTCATTTCGTTTAGCTCGAAGAGCTTTCTCCTTCAAGAGCTCTCTTAGATTCAATAATATTCAATCGAAAATACCCGCAACTTCAATTTACCAGTTCAGTAGAACGATGCTCCCACAGAATGAAAAATCAGACCACTCTTCCAAATGGAAACAAGAACGACAAATCAATGCAGCGCGAATGATTGAATCCTTGGAAGATTTGATTCCAAATTTAATCAATGAACCTTTAGATCCATCGTTGTTATCGGAAAATATCATTCTTCGGATTTGCCCTCATACACATCCGTATATCCCCGTGTTTCGCGGTCAATATGCTTACGGGGCCTTATTCAAGACGCTTCAGCTTGTGTTGAACAATTTCGTGCTCCATTCAAATGTGAAATTACATATTATAGGAATTCATCTTGAAGAGCCAACAATTGATGTTGATTCAAAAGGCCGAGGAAATGATTGGGAATCTTCTGAGATTGATAAAGTTCCAATGTTTTTTGACAGTAGTTGTCTTGGTAGCCATAATTTAAACTATGGGATCTTCCCATGGAGTTATAAAGTTGTTGTTAAATGGAAAACATGTGCAGAAGATTGTGGGCATTTGATTGACAAGGCAAATAATGATAATAAAAAGGTTAGGTATTTTGAAACTAGCAATGCAAAGTTGGGGAATTATGCAATTACGAAATTTGATGAGCTGATATTGAAAAGAATTAATGTCAATAATATTAACGATTCAATGGGTAAATTACTCACTGAACAACCACATGAAACTCCAGTGTCGAGGGTGATTAGTGGGATCTTTGTGTTTGAATTGAATTTGAATAATGATAAAGTTCTAGTGCATGATATCGAAAATGTGGAAATTATCGATAAAAAGGATTTAAAAGAATCGGAATTGAATAATCTTGTAAGTATGACATAAATAACATATACATGTATATATTACATAAATAATTAAAGTCTGGGCTAAATTTTATATTATTTTTATCTTTTAAATTTGTTTGGCAACTCCCCCTTCAACCAAAATTTGCTTATCGAGAACAGTCCCTTCATCTCCTTCAACCCTCTTCCAACTGCTAATACTATTCATATTTGAATCTATTTCAAATACTCTAACTCTTCTTGATGTGCCACCATAACCTCCATATCCACCTTCACCAGCAGCGCCACCATAACATAACCAAATCAGGTTCCCGTTTTCTTCATCGGTATCAAATAAACAATAATCATTACAATGATCATGACCAACTGAAACAACACTAACGTCCATTTTACCAAGAACTGATCTTGCACCTGTGTTATACGAAGGAGCAGTGACTCCTTCTTTCCAATTACCCACAACATTGCCGTCTTTATAGTTTCTGTATTCTGGTAACGGGATATGGAAAAATGCCATTGATAAATGAATGTGAGAATACTTGGCAATTTTTGGTCTTAAATCTATTCTTTCATTTTCTAACCAATCTAATTGATTATCTTTAATCCAATCATAACCCGGGTTTGTCTTTGGATTTGGTGAGTATTTATGGGTATCCAAAAACCATAACAGAACTGCTGGGTTGGTTGATTTTGGTCCTTCCACAGATAAATAATAATTACCCCAACCAGCAATGTTTTCTGGTCCTACTTCAGTTAATGAGTACGGAACCGTTGTTGCTAACTTCATAACTGCAAGCCGGTCTAAACTACTTTCATCATCATGATTACCAACAGTCATAGCAAATGGGATCTTATATTCAACAAATATTGCCAAAGCTTTCAACAATGAACTTAAGGCGTCAGGTGAAGTTTCTCCAAATACTTGGTCCCCAGTTAACACTACAAAATCTGGTTTTTCCATATCCAAAATTTTTCTAATAAATGTTAAAGTTCTTGGATCTGCTTGACAATTAACTCCGGATGCTGCTGGCCATGGATCCCTACATTCTCCAACCCCGTTAGAAAAATGTAAATCAGCGACTTGTAATATCTTAAATTTCCCTTCTGGTTTAATCTTCAATTTTGGTTTCTTATAATTATTCTTAAATGAATCTGCTAATTTCTTGTTTGATAATGTTAAAAATGTCAAGTAATTTTGATCTTTAATCTGCAATGGTGAAGGCAACATGTACCAATCTTGTCTCGGGTCAACTGAATCTTCCCCAAAAAGAATGTCAATTTTTTGTAATGAATTATGACTATCATAATTACCATATTTCAACCATAATCCATATTTCCTTTTAATCCATCCAAGATTACTCACTTCTTCCAATGTCGGAATTTTTTCATTCACATTGTTGATACTTTTCTTTGTCGTTTGGAAAAATTTATTTTCAAAATATTCAATATTTTTCATTATCGTTTCTGAAAATGATTCCGCTTTGTTATTATATTCATGAATGATTCTAATAGGTAGTCCATTTCTATCGGTTTCAAAGTCACTAATTGCAATTTGATTTATAAATTTAGGTTGCTTGTAATAATTGTCAGTTAAATAGTGATCTTTTTTAAGTTCACTGGCTATTATTGTCTTAACAAATAAATAATATTCGTTGATCGCTAAATTCCATTGATGTTGATTTTTTAAAAACAATGGTTTATTTATCTTCCTCCATTTAATGTTAAGCGATCCTTTAGTGTCCCTGTCGGAAATCGTACATTTTGATCTCCATCTTGGACAACTCTTAAATTTCATATCTATAATATATTCAGTATCTTGAAAAATGAGTGGCTTATCAGGGTTGATTTGATTAGTTGGTCCACCCCATGCTTTCCTGGTTATAAATACTAAACTGATTATTACAAGAGTAGCCAAGTATATGGCGGTTCTCAATAATTTCTTCGATAGCATCGTAATTAGTTTATCATTTCCTGGAGGAAGGGGAAAATCGATTTGGATCATTTTTTTTTTTTTGGATAATTTTTATTCAGTCGTTCGATTCCATCGTTATGATTCGGTCACGTGTAATGTCAATAGCATCCCAGTACACGAGGGATTCAATATGGGAGAATGTGAGCCTCCTAATGAGCCAGCCAGCTATCATTTTCAATTGTTATCATTTCAAAAAAATTATAATAGCAAGAATATATTCACAAAACATGAAGTAATACCAATTGCTGCCTCTACTGAAAATAATTGACATTGATTACTCTTTGGAGATTCGAAACCCCCGATGACTCGAAACACACCAATTTAAGTTTCAAGGTCGTCCGAAGCTCGAAATTTTTGATTATTTGCCTCCACTGTGGGAACTTTTCTGTAAAATTGCTCCATTCTGTCATTTTTTATAGTTGATGATCCAATAATTTGTAAATAGATTGATTGTGTGGCCATGTCTTTCATTATATTATCCTGCCATTTCGGAGTTGACGATACAGTCGATCAATTATGCATCAATCAAACAACGATTGCATACACAATAAAATACACGATAAAACAATGAATTTTATTAGAAGCTGTCGGTTCCACCAGTACAAAATTTAATCTCTACAAAAATGGTGTTAACTGATTTTTCCAAAAAAGTCTATTGGTTCTAACCAATATTTTGTATATAACCTGGAATTACCTAATCGTTCCGTTTCATACTAGTAATTTAGCAAAGATAAGACAGTGTTGGCGATGTTACCAAATCAGGAATTAATATTGGCCGGCGCGCAGATTTGACCGTTTGATCCAAATTATCGTCACACAAGAAAAAACTTGCACTTTCGTGGATTTCAAACAATTTTATTTTTAATCTTATTGGTTTTTATTTTGTATAAGCTCATTTCTCTCCACCACAACAACAGCTAAAATAACAGCAAGGATATTGGAAATTTATTGAATTTATTATCAAATTAAATTGTTATAGAATTTTTTATAATGTCTGGAAGACCCTCTTTACCTCCGAGAGTTCCTCCAAGAACTGGATCTGTCAGTAATCCCCAATCACCGTCGATTGACACAACAATCGAAAATCTTGGCAATTTAAGACTTCTGTCACAGAATTCATCAAATCCATCACCAGTCACAACTGGAGGTTTATCAAATCACACTACTCCAACGTTATCGACTGGTGCTACTAATCCTGTCACTTATTCGCCAACTGTGGCAACAGAATCTTCTAGGGATGTTGTTGAATCCACTAGAAACTATAGTGGTAACCACAATAATGGAGTCCAATCAGTTAACCCGCGAGCTCCATCAACATTTTGTATGTATCCTATAGTTTGCTATGGCGAGGTGGAAATGTATTATTTCCCAGAATCGTCAGATTCAACTATCTGCGTTGGGTGTTTCAATAAACACATCCTCAGATACAATGCAAATCATTTGGTGAAAATTAAATCGGTTCCACCTAATGAGTTCCCATTTTGTTATTTCAACACTGAAGCAGTTAAGCTTCATTGGTATAACCAAGTTCTTCAAGATTTAAATAATCGTCAAGCTTATGATACTCTAATGTCCGTACTTCAAGGTCGTCATGGGCTAAAGCAATGTCATGGCAGGAAAGGTGCTAAAAATGGCTTAGATCGTCAATGGTATACAATAGATGAAGAAGCCTCCTTTGTTTGTTGTGAATCTTGTCATTATGATTATGTTAGATATTCAAACTTTCATGATAAATTTAAACCTGCTAGACGAGAATTGTTACAGAACCCATTACAATGTGATTTCACTAATGACTTCATTGTTAGAGCATTTAAAATTTTTTCTCACAATAATGATTGGAATTCTTTTGTCAATTGTGTTAAGAGAGCTTTAAATGGTGCCTTACCTTGTGGTCAACATAATGTTCTTTATAAACCATTGAAGTCAAATAATTTTGGGTTTTGTGAAAATCATTTCATGAATGTTTTTGAATTAACTGCATTTCAAAATAGATTCCAAAGAGTTAGTAGCCGTGAGCAATGCATTTGCAGCATAGCGCCTAGATTGATAGAAGAGTTTTATCAATATGAAGATGATGAAACTGACTATCAAAATTTTATGGGATTATGCAATATTTATACAGTTATTCCAAAATGTAAGGCAGGTGAAATTCATGGTGAATATTATCATTTAAATGGTTGTGACTTTGATCTATGTGTGGAATGTTACAATATTTGCATTGGATATGATGCACTTGGTGAATGTTTCAGGAATTTTTTTACAAGAGCTAGTACTGGTCCAATTTTGTGTGATCTCAATCCTAATAATATATCCATGAGAAACAATATTAATCAATTTGTTTCAGCACTTTATTATCAAAATCCAAAATATTTAGTTGATCATTGCAAGAGATATGAACTTACCCCTGCTTGTCCCTGGATTAAAGTTGTCCCTAATAGTCAGTGGTACATGCTTCCTGACAGAAAAATGGTTGTTTGTTCATATCATTATCAAAGTATGGTTGAAGGTTCACCATTTCAGTCGATGTTTATATCTGGAGTAATTCCTGAAGAACAATCATGTCATTTGTCGATGTATGAATGTCAAAGACATTTTACTACTAGTTGTGAAACTGGTAATTTAGCTACAACTCTTACTTATATTATTCTACAAGCTGACAAGAAATTACGAGAAGTTATCGCTCTGTCAGCGACGAATGATTCCTTAATACCAATGTTACGGTATGGTCCAATTAGATTGGAAGAAATCCAAAGAAATCAATATGCCTATCAAAAAACTCCTCAACCTCATAGATTCCAATATCAGAAACCCCATCAGTCACAAGCGCATATTAATGCATTTTCAGATCCTATCATGCAAGAAAATCAAACTTTTGCTGCAAGTCTGATTCAAATTCAGTGTCAAGCCTACAGCCAACCACAAGCGCACTCCCAAGTTTACAATCAAGCTTTTAACCAAGCACAAGTTCAGATCCACGCAGCGCAAACGCAAGCTCAAATACAAGCTGCGCAAGCTCAAGCACAAATTCAAGCTCTGGCTCAAATTGCCCTGGCTCAAATTCAAATAGCACAAGCCCAAGCACAAGCTCAAGCCGCACAATTACAAGCATTGACGATTCAACAACAACAGCAGCAGCAACAACAACAACAACAACAAGAACAACAACAACAACAACAAAAAAGAAAATCTAAATTTGATACATTTGCCAATGTGGTTAATCTTGCTTCAAATGCTGCAGGGGCATTTTCTAATTTAAATATTAACTGATAAATAATACATTAAAATACAAAATCTATATAGTATTGTAGTTATGCACCCCGCATGGAAATCATTGATGTTGCATTGTGACATGACAGAATTGTAAAAGGCGACAAGCAGTAGGATTACGAGTTTTTCACCATTATGCAATTTTATTCCATAACAAGCTAATCGCACTCATAAGAATAATTTGGAAGAAACTCTTTTCTCGGTCTTCTTTCCATTGGTTATCGATTATTTTGGACTCAGCTAATTTTAAGGTTTTCTTGAATCACAGAATTTTTCTTGTTTCGTTTGATTACTTTCAATGATTTCAATTGCTCTTCGCAATATCGCTTTATCAGCTTCATAACTGAGTTTATCAATCGCAACATTATAATCAAACCAACCAATATCGAACTTATCAGCCTCCCCTTCCTCTTTAGCAACAGAATCATCAATTGAGGCCAAAAACCATTGAATCAACTTGATAGATTTCTTTTCATGTTGAGGTCTAAGCGATATAGCAAAGGGTTCCAATAGCTTATCATACAATCTAGGAACGTCTTCAACATGAGGATCTACACCAAGATATGGATCTTGTTCAACAGTAGGAGTTGCTCTGGTTTGGAAATTGCCAGGTAATAAAATAGCAGAATATCCGGTTTCTTCTTTGATTTCTCTTATAGCTGTGGATTTAATATCTTCATTAATGTTTCTTCTTCCCTTGGCAAGCAAATATTCGTCCTTGGAAGGTGAATAGATAAGACATAGCTTGTTGCTACCTAAATCAAATAGAACTGCTCCTGAACTTTCAACAAAATTTTCAGAGAAGAAAGTTTCTTGGGTTGGCATCATTATTAATATTCTGAAAAATTCTATTTTGCCAACTTTTGAATAAATACCTTTCTTCTTTAAGATGAGATATTTCTAACTTGAATTGGTAAATTTTTATTTAAAGAAACTGCTACAGGTAACTGAGGATCCCATACTCGAGTTGTTTGCTATATAACAAAGTAGTGATCCATTACCCGGTAGGATATATTCATCTCTTTAAAAATAAGACAACCAGACCTTTAAAGCCTCACCAACTGTAACACAAAAAAAACGGAAATAAAGTTCTAGAATGCTTACGTATATGTGAATTGGCATATTATGATCACCTTGACTACTTATCACTTTGGATGCACTGCGATCAATTTTAATGCCTAAAAAGTGGAATAAGCTTTTACATAGACCTGCGATGAACCTAGCGTCAAGTGAGTAGTATCATTGTGTTCGTTGATGGAAGACGAATTGATTGGTGTGGGTCACAAGTTTCTGTTTTGCGTTGCAAGTTTTTTTTTTTAATAGCGCATCCCCTGGAGATGATATGGAGGTGTTAGGAGAATTGTAAGAATCCTTGGAGATTGGACAAACGCTAAGTAAAAATTAAATAGAGACCGTATTGCTGGATTTTGAGATGTGCAGAAAGGTGAATTTATATTGCAATCCAAACAGTAACATACCTGCATTTACCATTCTCATCATCACAAATATTTCTTTCTGTGCTTGGGGAAATACCTCCCAAATATATATACTTATTAATTTAATCATTCTTTCAAATAGTCTCCCAGTTAGTGTGTACCGTTAAGTTGGATCCCATGTATTTGCCATGCATCCTCTATGCTGGATTATCATCTTCAACAGAAACATAATGAAAATACTGTATCCACTACAATTCCATTGTCAATGACTTGAGCAGTGTTTTGATCTTGATGAAACAAAAAAGAATGTGCCGGAACTCCCAATTAAGCACTCTTACCATGGTCTGCTTGTTTAAAGTCGGTCAGCCTAGTAGTTTCTCAAGTTTTTTGCCAAGTTTAATGTCCTCGGCTTGCAAATATTTGCAACACTTGAGATTAAATTCTTTTTTTAGCATTGTTGGGCCAATATTTGGCAACTGCGAATTTTCAGCAAAGGGACTGCACAAAAAATTCAAGAGTTAATCATCTGGGAGAGGGAGTGACAATTTTTTCGCCATTTCCCAAGCAATTTGAATCTCTCGTTTTCTCTCCTAGTATTAATTCGAAGTACAAACGAAACATACTCAATGAAATTTGCAATTGATCAAAGTTTAACCAATTTGCCGCATTTCTAAAATTAGAGCTATGCAAACGCTCCACCGGTCTATTCTGCACAGCAGCTTAAGTACCATGGTGTAAACATTCAGTCGAATGGCCAATCACTGAACAAATCAAACTTATTGGCTATCTCCATATCATAATCGAATCCGTCTATATTATTAAGTGTCCCGCCTCGTGCGTTGGTGTCCAAATTTCCTAATGTACTGGTGACTTTGCGCAGCTCATAACAGTTCATGCTGTTAGCGTTGCTCAACAGTTGCAGTGCCGCATTTCTTGCATCAAGAGGCGCATCCTGATTATCACCAGCTGACAGCTTGTCATGTTTCATGGAAAGGACTTGCAACCATAACTTATCAATCTCTGAGTCGGTAATCTTGTCAACCGGATTAACATCGTTGCCAAAGTTACTAGCCGACAGCGATTCTGCGCCCACACTGTCAGGCGTGGAATAGCTGCACTTGAATAATTGCTTGTCGGCTTGCTTGGAGAAGCCAAATGTGCAGAACTCAGAATTACAGAATTTGGATAATGTTGACTCACAAATCTTTAGCAATTCCTCGATCTGCTCTGTTGAATACCTCACAGAATACAACACAGAGGCACAATGGTAGTTCTCTTCATAAAAGTGTATGGACGTGATAGTTTTCAAAAGGAATTTCTGACCTTTGGTGATTCTCCATGCATAATAATATCGATTACTGATCTTGCTGATGGCAGATATTGCGTACTCGGCCGATCTTATGAGGTTAGATGAAAGCTGACACAAAAGGCGGAAATAAGAAAAGTACCTTCCATCTTCCTTACAAAGGCGGTCGTGCTCGCAGGATTGCCTCATATGGAAAATAACAAAATTGATCCTTAGGATGGATGACATGTAAATCATGTTTGCTTTGTGCACTGCTGCTTCTAAAGTGGGGTTGATAACCATATCGCTTATCACTTCGCTTTTACCGATTAATGTAGCATAATGAGGCAAAAAATCTGAGGTACTAATTAATAAACATTTCCTCAAATAGAAGAATGCCACTTCCCCATTCTTAGGCTCGTAGTATAGGAAAATATGAAAGTAGATTGAAAGCAAGAAAGCTTTAAAAGCAAGGTAAAGTTTCACCTTCAAATTTCTCTCAACTGTGAATTGATCCCCAGTTCCATTGTAAGTGAGACAATTCTCGAGAGTGCCACACCGTGTATGCCACTCAAGCTCGATTTCCGATAACATTTCACAAAGCTTTGGCATGGAAATTTTAGCTCGGATGTCTAACGTTAGCTTCAAAACCAGTCGCAATCTGGGGAACAAGAATGTGCTGTTATTATAACGTTCACTCATTAAGCGATCTCTGTCTTTGTCAATAATGTTTTCTCCACCTTTGACATAGAAAGGTGATCTAGTATCAGAATAAATCAAGTCTGTGGTCATTGGATTACCAAAAGAGTATGCCAGATAAAGATCAGAGAGAACAAGATAATTCCAAATCTTGCGAGAAAGATTATTAATTTTTAAATCAGTGCAATGCTCATCAGGCTCTCGATTGAGACCCAAAGAATAAGCCATTTGAATTAAGATTGCTTTTGAACTCTGAGAATCTCCACCATCCGCTCCATCACCATCCTCAGGAGCGAAGGTATGGTATAATCGAAGGTATAGACAGAGTTGCAAGACAGTAAAATTAGTTCTTCTCAATAATTGAAACTGATCCAAACACAATTCAGCCACATCAACAGTATTCATATTAATGGGGTTGCACATCAAATATTTCAAGTCTTGCATCTCAGGGGAAGGATCTGTGGAATTCAAAATTTGTTCACTTAACGAGCTATTATTCGAAAAAAGAGACAAATATGATAGCCGTAATACAACCAAAAGGATACCAACGGTTGCCAAGTCTAATTTTTTTTCAACTTTGACTACCTTGATAGGCTCGTCTTCATAAGATTGAACGCCAATAATACATGCAACATCGCGACGAAAATATTCCTCATCCAAGTATGGCATGTATGTGTAAACCCATCTAAAATATCGTTGAATAAGCTTCCATATTACTCGCTTTTTTGGTAGAACAACTTGTACTTTTTCTATGAGCTGCAACTCTCTGTCAATTTGACCATCATAAAAGCTCACACCCAACGGCAAACTTGTCCGGCGGAAGTTCTCAGTTTGTAAGTTTCTTTCTTCTCTTGCCTTAAGTATGCTATTATAAGGAATTAAATCTTCATAGCCATCAGTTTGTAGAGCTCGTTTTTGAAATTGCTTCTCCAGATCCTCAATACATCCGTCTGCTGCTGATAAAATTGCATTGGTATTCTCTTGGGTGATTTCATTTGTCTGTTGAGCAAAAACTAATGCTGCAGACCGGTCCCTAGAAGTCGCTCTTTCTTTTTGCTTTATAATATGATTCCAGACCATACGTAGCCCACTGTCCCTCCTCATTAGTGACGACCAAGCAAAAGGACCAAAGTTAATTCTCCGGAGAGGATCCTTAAAATGAATGGAGGAATATTGTTCGTAAAAATTAATTGTGTCTCTAGGATTGCTATATATGTTCATCCCTATGAGAAAATGCTCAGGACTTGACAAAGGAAGAGCCGGAATATCTACAGGAACAAAATCTGTTTTGCCCGTAACTGTTAGCACTGAGCCAGAATAATGACTAGAAGAATCTTTGAACCCATTTTTGTGGTCACTGTTCACGAGGGTTGGTCTGCTATCATTCTTATCTTCCCTCAAAGTGGCGGCACTTGAAATAAGGGAGATCCAAGTTCTCCTACTGGAGGGGAAAAAAGAAGAGTTTTCTGAATTGTAATTCAGCTGAGGACTGACCAGTGGATGGGATTTTTCATTAAAGATTTTAGAGTGATCTGTGGATGACAGTAAGACATGCGAATTAAGCGAGATTAAACTAGAAGACGGCGAATAACCTTTTTGAATGACAGGAGGACCAGATGAAGGAGGAAAATACATCCCCTGATGAATCAGTCCCAAAGGCATTGTGGACAGAGATGCAATAGCAGCAGAATGAGAATTGCCACATTGAGGAGCCAAACCCAATAATAATCTTTCCATTTGCTGGGGTCTAGCTTTGAGCATCTCAATCTCTGACTTGTCTATAGTGGAATTGGGTACTGTATCCATTGATGAGGATGGAAATTGGTTGAGACCAGATGTCTGGTGGTCGCAGTTATCAGTATTACCATCATTGCTGTTATTACCTTGTGGTTTAATACGTTGATCATCACCAGTAAGACGTTCAGCCCTAGCCCTCTTCAGCTTATATGGAGAACAATCATTCAACATGAACAGCCCCACGAAACCCTGATTGTTTTCTTTGGCCAGCAGCACAGAAGCCAAATTTTTTGGCCAAGCCAATTGAATTTCCATTGTGTTCATAATTTCAGGCTTTCGGTCCACAGTAGGATCATAAGTGCAAAACTCGGATAAGTTAAGTTTGATACAGTTGGAACAAGGCCGTTGTTTATCACATTTAATCTTACGCCTACGACAGTTGGTACATACTACCATTCGTCTCAGACGTTTTTTCTTTTTGATACTTGCATTGAGTCTCGACGTTGTGGAGGCAGAGCCATTCATCATTGACAGATTGATCGGAGAGATATTAGACATTTCAATTCGTTATTTAGAGAGAGATTTTTTAGATCACTCAGAGTGGGGAAAGCAAGAATGCTGGTCAATAGTAGCAGGTCTTTCTGGTTCTAGGACGATTTGATTTCCAAAAGACGGGTTTTTAACACATGAAGCCTCACAGCACGCAGTAGACAGATTGGTTTAAAATTTTAATCCACAATCTTCAAGCACGTGATTTTAACCTATTTTCAATTTATCTTCTTTGAGGTATCCTCCAGTTGCAGAGTACCTTGGTGTGACGGGGACTATTGGATCTGCTTTATACTGATGGCTCAAAGGTATCTTAACCGTCCAACTCTACATACGTTTGGAAATTTGATCGCAGATGAAATTTTAGAAAGCTTGTTGTTATTGATTTAATACTTAAGGTGTTTGATTCTTGATGTTCTGCTTTGAATCACAGAGTTATAAGTATATAGTTAAAAGAGTTTACTGTCCTCGAATATCCGAATCAAATAATATGAATCTTAATCTCCTATGTGGCCGAAAGTCAGAATTTCTATTAATTCACGGATGGGAACCGCATAATTATTTTTGCCAAGAGATAGGCACGGTTCAGAATGTTCTGATTAAGATCTCATTATTGTAGGTGATTGTTCATTGGATGTTTGACTTATAAAGTAGTACATATATCACAACAAGCGCTAGAAAGGAAGCTGTAGTACATACCAGCCAAATATGAGATAGTGACTCTTTGAACATTCAGAACTGAATAAAAATATTCGAAAGTTTCGGCGAGTAACCGTTCATATCCCTAATCTGATATGCAAGAAAAAGTTTGCACGATGCTGTAAGCGAAAATTATTTCTATTCCAGAATTTACAGCAAGGCCAGGGTGATGGGATAACTTTTTTTGAAATTGCAGTGAAGGAGAAAGATTTCATTAGCGGCAAATCATTGAAAAGAGAGAATTTCATTGGACAAAAACAAATACATTTTCTAAATTTCAAATTTCAAAACTATCCACAGGGGCTACACTGGAATATTTGGATCTCGCCCTCAATTTAGGTCCATTCAAGTAGAAGCAGACAGGAATGGTAATCATGCCCACCGAGATGAACCCTAAAATAGAACAGCCCCAACCGACAGGAAACTTCTCAGTCGACAAATTTTTGAACATTGGCGTTGCAAATAATGGAAAGCAACCAGCAATAACTGATCGAAACAAGTTATTTCCAGCGAACACAGATGCTATGTAATTTAAAAATGAGCTCCCTAAGTAATTGAGTCCAGTCTGAAAAATAATGAAAAATCCAATTCCGAAAAGTGAGGAACCAACAAGTGGGCCAAACCAGTGTAAATGGGGGGAAGAAGCCCATCCAAAGATGAATATTCCAATAGGCATAACAACGGCTGCCACTATCATTATTGGTAGAAAAAATTCGGGAGTTGCTGTACTTCCCTTCAATGCTTTCTTGGTGTATCTTTCATAAAGGTACACTATATAAGCAGAGGAACCGATGACCACACCAGCAATGATACTTATAAACGTGGCTCCAAAAGGGACTAAGCTGAAATGATAAGTGTCAATAAAAACGATTGGGAAGGTTTCAAACCAAAGATACAAAACCGAGTATATCAAGGCAATGTACAAGTTAATAGCTAACACGATTGGCTCAAATAGACTAATCTCGATTGGTCTCCATAGCGTCTCGATAGCAAGATCTCGAGCAGTCAACCCCTTGTTGTCGATTTCTCCTTGTGAAATGATATAGCTGTTACCAGTGACATTTCTCAACCTCTTGGCCTTCCTCAGCAACAATGTACAAGTTAATAGCTAACACGATTGGCTCAAATAGACTAATCTCGATTGGTCTCCATAGCGTCTCGATAGCAAGATCATGATCTTTTCATATGTTTCCGGCAAAAATAAGCCCAAAAAGAAAAATGCAATACCAGACACCATACATACAAACCAAAATGACCAGTGCCAGTCTCTGCTAACCGTCATGATTGATCCGAACAATGGACCTGTTGAAGGGCCACTCACTCTGCCAATACTCCACGCAGCAATGGCTAGGGGTAAGTATGCAGGGCTGACAATATCGCGCACGGATGCACCACCAGTTGCTAAAGCAGGCGAAGCGAAAATACCAGAAATGAACCTGAGAATCGTCAACAGAACAATATCATTAACTAGCGAAGTTGGAATTTGCAAGATGAAAAAAACAAATAAGGTAACAATGTAAATGGATGTCCTACCAAAGATGGCATTTTCGGACATGGGTGATAAGATCATGGGCCCAATGCCGTAACCTATCACAAACATAGTCAATGGCAAGGTTGCTTTGACCCTTGAAACCCCCAAATCTTCCATGATATCCTCAATACCAGGAATATAAATTGCAGATGACATGTAAACCGAAATAGTTAAGAAACCGATCTCAAGCAGAAAAATTACCTTAAGCCATAAGGGCCAGTTTTTCGGGTTTTCTGATTCATCATCCCCATCCCAAGTAAGAATAATTGCTTTCAATTCCAGATTTTGTGCAATGTCAGAACGAAAGGATCCTTCCGATGGATCAATTGAGTCACCGGCCTCACGGCATTTGGCATTTGAAAGATACTTTTCCGGGATTACATAGCTTTTGCACTCTTCTTTGTAGGAGAAAAAGCGGTGTCCCGACAAGTGATAAATGGTTCTTCCCCAGAAGCTGTCTCTGACAAAATAATAGAAGGACATATGCTGCTCATCAGAAAATGGGCACAGAGAGGAATCTGTCGTATTTATCCATCCAGAGAAGCTCTTGAGTTCGCAGACATAATCAAAAAAGGAATTTACGGACATAACCGAAAATGGAATTCGCGGCTATAAGCTGCATCTGATATCCTTATGGAGAAACTTAAATTCACGGACATAACCGAAAATGGAATGTTCTGCTTTCAGCATAGTAATGGAGCATTCATTCTTTCTCTAATAGATGGACAAGAAGCTGAGACATATGGAAGATAAAAAGAAAAAACATCAATATGCCGCCTTAGGGATTTGAAAATTTCTCCAATGGAACAAAATTGCGATGAGTGGTAGAAAGGAACTTTGGTGTATATTAGCTTCAACAGCAAGAAAGTTTTGGATATGAATATTTTAAAATCAACGTAAACACACTGGAAGGATTTTGGTGGCCACAGAGATTTCTTCGCTAAGTGACGCGGAGATCACCTAATTAATTTTCCTGAAGTAATGTAAAGATCGGTAATTTCCCAACTTGGATTATT
This sequence comes from Saccharomycopsis sp. KB-2023a, assembly GCA_030450195.1. NCBI lineage: Eukaryota > Fungi > Ascomycota > Saccharomycetes > Ascoideales > Saccharomycopsidaceae > Saccharomycopsis > Saccharomycopsis sp. KB-2023a. Next base: position 11,207 of record JASJSC010000015.1, on the reverse strand, counting down.
GTACCATTATTCATCAATTTCGGAGATACTTTAAGATATGCATGCAAATGGGTAAACATCGGATCTAAACTATTTGTAATTTCCCTGCGTTGCTCGCTTTTCTGGTATATATTTAGTAGCTGGTTCCTGTTCTGTTTCCCTTAATGTTTATTATTTTTGCTCCTTTTTTTTTTTTTTTAGCAGTGTTCTTTTTGAATCTTAATTTTATTTCAAACTTATCTCTTAACGTTCGCCTGTGGTTATTTCATGTCATCTGATCAAGCTTATTACTATAATGGATTTGATAAACGGGTGTCTGACACCCACTCGTGGCGAACTGTTGCGAATGCAGTGCCTTATGTTATTCCATATTTGAAAAAAACCGACAAATTATTGGATGTCGGACTGGGCCCAGGAAGTATCCTGAAAGACTTCGCAAACTACGTAGCTGAAGTTATAGGTGTTGAGCCAACGCAGGAATTGGTTGACATTGCATCTGGCCAAGAAGATCTCCCTGAGCAAGTTCTGTTTCAGTTTGGTCTGGCAAACAATTTACCCTTCGTTGACAACACGTTCGAAGTTGTACATGCGCTGCAAGTGATAATCCATCTTAACGATCCAGTTCTCGCTTTGAAAGAGATGTTGCGGGTGTGCAAGCCAGGAGGTTATGTATGCGTCAAAGATGCTGACCTTGCCATGACCATGGTATATCCAGAGCAATACGCCGTACCGATATTAGGGTATTTTCAGAAAAAGCGGGAAGGGCTGGCTACACTGATGACAGCAGGAAGAAAGATTAAAGAAAGAGCAATTGATGCAGGGTACAACCCGAAAAATATCCGTATGGCGGGTCTGGTTTGGTGTGAAAGTAGTGACGATGAACGCCAGCATTGGGCCGACATGCTTTGTGCTAGAATCACCGAGGATAACGAAGTGAAGTATGCCTCCAATAAGCAAGAGTTGGATAAGGTAATCAAGGCGTTTCAAGATTGGAAGCAAGATGATCGAGGTATCATGATGTTGGTGCATGGAGAGATGGTATATCTGAAAGAATAATTTGGGCAGATAGCCTCGTCCGACGTTTTCAATACAGCAATGCTTTGTACCACTTCGCCTTCAGTAACTGCGGTTCTGGTATTCCCCCAATAAATGTACTCTTATATATAGTTATATTTTATCCTTCCTATGAAATGGACTTTATGGCCAATGCAAGATTTTACAACCTAACCAATCGGTAGAGTTGACAGATATTCCAGATCGGCACAATCATAACATTGTCACGTTTCTGGTATTTTGCATTGCAATAGGATCTGCTTAACTTGCTTCATTAATCAAAACCAAAACTGGGGCACTGAGGATGATGAGTGACCTTTGACCTTTCAATTAGGAGCACCACTAAGTATTTAATGTCACTTAGTAAATCCCGTGACATCTAACCCGAAATTAAAATCAAAAACAATAGGTTTCGAAGCTCGTATGGTTGTAATGTTGCAATTACACCATCAATGGAACTTGCACATTAATTTGACTCAATCGGTGGAATTCGTTAGTTTCGGATCCGGTAAATATTGACTAATCAAGCTCCGGCATTTTTCATGTTGTTGCAGCTTAAGGGAGATAATATCTTCACTTCATTTAATAAAATAGCGGGATATCTCACTGAGTTGCATATTTGAGATGAATGAATTATTATTCAGGAAGGGTGCGCTTCAATCCAGTATAGACGATACTAGACCGCTAGATTATTTGAAAGAACGACAAAGTGTCAGGATCGTAAAGAATAAGTAATTGTCCAACGAGATAACTCAATATTTAATGAGTGATGCACTATATCGAAAATGATCAATTGAGTCTGTTTGATTGTGATTTGAACTCTTGGGTCTTGATTGAAACGGAAAAGACGGCAGAAATTTAATTTTAATTGGAATTTATTATACAAACAAGGAAAATCAATCTATTGCTTTGTATGTATTAAATTGTCTTAATACTAAACTATAGTTATTTGTTAGAGGGGTTTTATTAATTGTAATTCAATTGCCAATCATAATGGAATTGAACCATTGCAAAAAGTTGGGGATTGATTGATTAACGATGATTTTGCTGGTGTTTTTTCCTGTTCCTTGAATCACTATGTTACGGTGATTAGTTTGATCATAGCGTTACTGGATATGCTAGAAAAGCTAGGATTTGAGACAATAATAGTTCCTGAATGAAACTCATGTTGAATAATGAACGCATTCAGGTTTTCTTTTGTTATCTCGTACCTGCAGATCATGTCACTACTCCATGGATGCATCTCTTGGATACGGTGGCTGGCAGATCCGCCACTAGTTTTGTTTGACATGCTGCAAAATATCGTATTCGTGCAACCGCAATTTCTAGGGACATTCAAGATTGTTTCCGCTAATGGGTGGCGTTAATGTGATCGTTGGTAATCATAATGTCATTCTCTATTATATTTTTGTTGATAGTTTGGAAGTTAAAGCAACTTAGTTACTAGCTAACTGCTATCATTCTATGAATAATAAGTATCTATATATTACTTTAAAATTTTTCTTCTTAACATGCTACATAACATGGAAAAGAAACGGTCCTTATTCCATCTGTACCCGCACGGTAAGCACGTGAGGCTGTTTCTGGGGGCACCCAACTCGACCAGTCTTCACAAGAATCCACACTATATGTAGGACCACACTAACTTGAACGAGCCGTAACCATACCAAAGGAAGTTCTTTAAGACAATATATACTATGCATCGACAGTTGGAATTAGTGGTATTGCAAAAGCTGTAAATGGTAGTAGCTTCATTATGATGCTGCAAAAAGTGATATGAAACCTAAATATAATTTATAACTTGTATGGTGTAGATAAAACTGCTAAAAGCTCCTTAATTATATAATCTAGACGAAAAAGGGCATCCTATGCATAATGATGCAGTCAAGTTGAAATTGAAGTATTATTCAAACTGTACAGTTGGATGCACTGCTACCTAACACCCGGCCAGAGCGCATATTTTGACACAACAGAAAGTTAATTTCTTAAACATTCGAGTAACAATCGTCTGTCATGAGCAAATTATTGAACTTCCCTGAAGATATCATTATTGGACTTATAATTACTGTAAATTTCTGGATGTTGCCTCGCTAATTGGAGGTTTAGGTGAATCAGAATTTTCAATGAAATGGACAATGTTTTGAAATACAGATTATTCAAAAATTGAAGTGGTAGGCATTTAAAAGGATTCAAGTGATGATTATTCGAGCACACAGAAGATATTTGGTTTTCATTTTGGGAATTCTGATTGCTATGATGATAGACCGGACGGACTCATTGTTGGTGACTCCCGGTGCCGGATAAGACCTTAAGATATCAATGATTTTATCAAACAGAACTTAGCTGTATATTTTAGAAAAATTAAAATTCCCTTTGATGAGAGGGCATATACACTTACAGAAAATTATGAAGGTATGCTCGATGATTGTTCCTTTTTTGACAGCAATTTGTTTAAGCAGATTGTGAATTTTTTCGATAAATGTGACAAAGCTAGGATTGTGAAGTTTAAATTACCTATTATTGTATTTGTATTTTTGAAGATCCAACTATCAAGCTTAGAAACTTTTCTGAACTTCATTTCAGTTTTTATCACATGGATGAGCGTTCCAAGATTGCCCCTAGAATTTTATTATTATTCATGGATGAAGAAGGTAACAACAAGACTTTTATATCATAGACAATCAAATTTCTGCATTTCCACGTTTGTAATATGGAATGCCTTTTGATTAAGGCGAATAAGATAAAGCTACCCAGTTTGAGTATACTACAAATTGAAACAGGGGAACAGACTTCGGAGATATTGAGTAGATTTTCGACGCCTAACTTCAAAGAGTTACATATGTGGCTCTGCACAATGGAAGAGATTGAAACGTTAACGAACTTTAAAACGGTTGAAGTTCTAACTTTGCTTGTGTGTTCTGTGACGAAAATATCCAGTCATTGTTTCAAATCATTCAAAAATTTCAAAAGTGCTAGATTCAATGACAATAATCTTGTCTCAATAGAATTCATGGAATATATGAGTTCATTATTGAAATTGTATATTTCCCTGAACCAAATTGAAGATCTATCGTAGTTACTAAAGTGTCGGAATTTAGGTTTTTTGTAAATCGGGCAAAATAATGCTAGTGCACTACCTACCTGATTTCTCAGAGTTGACAAAACTAGAATGTCTTGAAATTGGAGAAAATCGTATCAATCAGATAGAGAGGTTTATTGGCTTGGGTAACTTGAAAAGTTTAGAAGAGTTGAGAATATTCCCTAATAATGCAGTCAATGAATATAACTTTAATGGGTTAAAAAAATTGAAGGAATTGCAAATGTATTGTAGGGAACAAAAAATGAGAGGCCTTAGAGATACAGTATCGTTGAAGAGGGTTGATTTTTACTTTGATGAGTCAATTGAGTCTTTAGCAGAAGTTGAGTTTACGTATTTACTGCCATCATTGTTGGACTTTCATATTTTTAGCAATCTATTAATTATAGTACCAGGATTGGTCTTGAAATTCCCTGATTGCAAAATAGTCGTGTTCACAAAAAAAAAGGTCTTACTTCTCAAGAAGAAGCCATTTGCGAGAAGTTTAAGGACAACATAAAACTTACTGGATCCAGATCAAATGACACATTAATAGTCAGCTGGTAGAAAAGCGAATTCCATTTAGTCTGCCAGAAAAAATCGTGAATTTTGTTGGTGGATGCCTAGAAAACAGAATAAAAATGGCACAAACGCGGAATAAATTTTTACAAGGTTACCAAGTGCAACTAGCGACAAGTTCAAATCAATGCGATCGTTAGAACGTGACAATTTGATTGATCGAGGCAAGAAGCTCCCATCTTGTGCTGCGGATAATAGAAGCCCAAACAGTCATTATTTGGGGTATAGGGATGGTACACAGTTTCAACGACACACTTTTGGTCAGGTTTCTCGAGCTAGAAATGAAGTTTGTTTGCCATTGATTCGTTTAATTGATAAATTCAATTGGGATGTGTTAGATGCTTATGATGATTTGTTTGCTATCAATAATGTTGCCAAAGACAGCAAGAAGAATGGTGTCTTTGTTTTCGTCTCCACTGGTCCAGGTTAGAATTTCTATCTTGCGCTGCGGATATATTTGCAATAGTAGTATCCTTGGAAATGATATGGAGATGTCACATGGATTAATTGGAATCTTTGGGCTATTGCTGAGTGAAAGATACATGGTGGTAGATTTTGTTGGCCATTGAGATATCCAGGAAAGAAAATACAAACAGCGAATTTAAAGAGCACCAATAATTAATTTGAAGATTCTGATAATCGAAATATCTCCAAGCAAAAAATAGTATATTATCGATTTGCTTAATTGTTGCTCACTTTTAAATTGAGGGAAATAGCGGAATGGAAAATTGGGATGTTTGGCTGAATTTGGGAGGCTGTAAGCATGATAATTAAATTTGTCATTGCTTAATTATGTAATATGGTATATCTCAAGAGCTAGTTTTCATAAATTCTTGTGGAGTACGTGGGATTTTTGATTCGCAGGGGTATTATCTGTTATGCTGGGGGATTTTAAGCCAAAGCTAATCAAATAATTGACTTACAGGCTATCGAATAAAAATAAGACAGGATGAAAAAGCAATGAAATTCATGCTCTTCATGGTTTTAGCTGCTTCAACTGTTGCTAGCCCATTTGAAAAACGCAACACTCAAATTTCTTTAGTTTCCTTCAACGTTGTTCTTACAGCGATGTTGCTCGTCGCCACAGGTTTGTCAGATCTGCTTCTGGCGTTGGTATCACTTTTCCATTGAAAAACGAATTTGCCATATACTGAGCTGAAATCACCAGGTACCCCAAAAAGTGCAATGATTGAATTATACTTGGGTGCTTATAAGATAAAGTTATCAGTTAAAACATCTCCAGCGCAAGTGTTTTGAGATTGGTTGATACGGTTTTAGGATCACGAACAAGAGTTTGATTTGAATTTTAATGATATGGGAGATATAGTTAAAAGTTTGAAGGATATTGCGATGGAACAGCAATAACAAAAGAAAACAGATACGTATTAAAAGGAGCTATTAGTAGCAAATTATTTTACTAATGTTGCGAGCTTACTGTCAAATTGTATATCACATGCTTTCGATTTTCAGACGTTTAACTGTTAAAGATTCCGGAAAAATGAAAAAAATAATTAATTAATTATTGTTGAAGATGGTATTGCAAATGGTAATCCAAAATAATGGATGCATGTAGACTAGTGGATCTTGGAACCGAACATGCCAGACGCATGTTAACTGATGGATATTGTATCCGATATCTTACACATACTAAACTAGGAAATTAATTAGGTTGATAATGATATATATTGTAGAGGTCTTTCTCCTAAGTAAATAAGAATAATAGAAGGTGTAACTATTCTTGTGTTGAATATAGTAATGTCTAATGCTAGATTCATAAACTTGCAAAAAAGAAAATAATTTTTTTTTGTTGTTGATAAAATGAAGACTTTGTTGAATTTTGGGGGATTTTGACAAATATTAACATGAATTTTTTTTCATGTTGAAAAGCAATGTTTTCAGGAATCTGCATTGATGCGCATGATTGGTGCCCATGCTGATCGTACTGTGAGACGATTGTGAAACGATGTAGATGGTAACTGTAAAAATATATTTAAACTTTGATAGAATATACAATATATTTTGCAAATATTTAACAAATGGTTCGAAATTCTGAATTTTTTCAATCCTTCAGCGAGGGCTTCAAGTGACGTTGATTTTTTGTGTATCGAACAAAGAATCCAAAAATATTAAAAGCTAATTTCTCAGCTTGTTGATTATGAATCTGGTGATTTGTGTTTCATGTAGCTAATGGTAAAGATACTTTTGTAATCCAGACAGTAAGGAGACCAAGACAGTGTTATGGAGGCTGGAAGAGTCTTAAACGGTTCGCTACATTAGAAATTTTAATTGATACAATATAATAATATAATAATGTAGAATAAACGGCATAGAGTTTTTCCGATCCATGTAGCGTTGAAATTGAAACGGTTGATCGGCATGCTTCAATCTAACGTTTTTTCATGCATGCATCCAGCATATCATGCAGAAACTGTTGCACAGTATCGATTAAGTGTTGCCGAATTACCAAAATATTGACGTTTTCGTTTCACAGTTAACTGTTGTAATCCAGACAGTAACGTGGATGTGTTCGTTACATATATTATTCTTATTTACTTGCGAGGTAGGCATCCACAATATATAGTTATCAACAGAGTAATTCTTTCAAATAGCGTATCAGTTGACTTTCAGGGCTCATTAGTTGACGCATATCCCTTATATCAGATTATCATCTTAAATCCGCTTGACATGCATCCATTATGTTGGATTATCGTTTTCAACAAACCAAACCGAGAGAGTTGAATACTGTTGCAATATGCATGTTCTTTCAACAGATTTCATCAAATGCATAGAAGCGGTCTGCCGTTATTCCTCTAGGCGTAGATGCTGTGATTGTTTTGTCAGAAGAATCGAGTTTTCTCTTTTTATTGGCTGTCGCTACTACGGTTTTCTATTTTTTAAGTCAATGCATCCTTTAGGACAGACAGCACCAAAAAATAGAATGACCGAATATTCAAACAAAGATTCTAACGAACGATCTACCTGTTGCAATATATTATTAACCTGAAGTTGTCCTGGCAGTTAGCAGGAGACTGTGCAGCTCAGTGGTAGAGCACCCAACGCGGATTAGGGATGACGTGGTTTCAAATTCCACCCTAGTCATTTTTATGTAATACTTTGTCAATTAGTATTTCCACACCACCAGCTCCGCAGATTATCCATAGGGCTTGTAAAGTAAGAAACTTCCAAAACGTAAGATAGGAACCTCTAACCTGTACCATCAATTTGTATTTCAGCGATTCGAATGGTACCGTTAATTTGCTGGTAGATGCAGCGCGACCCTATAAATGGTATTTGTGTATCTGTCGCAGTTTTTTTGAACATCTTACGCAGCTCCTAACAAAACGCACATATTTCTGTCGTAGTTCACTATGCGATAGTGTGCTTCTGTAGGCCTTCTATTAATTTGTTGCTAGCTGTTGTTTATATATTCATCAATCTATGTAGGTATAGTGGGCTCTATAAGTATATAGACCTTATTTCTAATTATTTTTTTAACATTGTACATGAAATGAAAAAAAAACGGCATTGATTTTATTTGTACCTCCAGCAGCCACTGTAAACTGCTTAGGCAGTTCATTAGGATAATAAATTCCACAATCATGGTGTGCCCAAGTAAAAACGGTACATGCTGTTTGCCTTGGATTGTAAATCATCAATTCTTGATATTTTTTTTTATCAAGCTCTTCACACACCCCAGGTTGCACCCACTTAGACCAGTCTTCACAAGAATCCACACCATGTGGAGAACCATATAGACTGGCACAAGCCGACAAGTCACCAAAGGAAGCTCTTTTAGAAAAAGTCTGGTAGGCGTCGATAGTTGGAATTAAGAGTGCTGCAAAAGTTGTAAATGACAGTACCTTCATTATGATCTTGCAAAAGCTTTTATAAAAAGTAAAATTAATTTACGACTTGTATGCTTTAGATATATTAAAGAATCAACTATCAATTTAATATAATTGATAAAATGTTTAAAAACTCCGCAATATTAATTTTCAATGAGAGTAAAAAAGGCGTTTTATATATTGTAATAAGGAAGTCGAATCCAGATTAAAGGATTATGAATATTATGTTTCCGTTGGGTCGTACCACATTACCAAAGGTAAGTTTTTAAGCGATTGACCACATTAGAAATTTTGGCTGATACAACATAATAATACAATAATTTGGAATAAACGGCATAGAATTATTTAAATCCATGTAGCGTTGAAAGTGAAGCGATCGGCATGCTTTTATGTAACGTTTTTTCATGCATGCATCCTGCATATCATGCAGAAACTGTTGCACAGCATCGATTAGCGTTACGGAATTACCAAAATATCGAAAGCCACAATGTTTTTTCTATCCTTATTGTTTTAAAAAAAAATTATTCCGTTTAGCGGTGAACTGTTGTAATCCAGTAACATAGTTGCGCTTGCCATTGTTATTATTACATACATTAATCTTGTTTACTTAAGAGGCAGACCTCTAAAATATATGGTAATTCTTTCAAATGGCCTATCAATTTAATCATGTATCAATTTTGTTGGATTCCAAGATCCATCAATTTGAGGAGTATCCGCAATGTTGGATTTTAAGATGCATCAGTTGATATGCATCCGTCCGTTATGCTGTTGGATTACGATCTGCAACAACTATCGCCTCACTATTTCTTTACAATTAGCTACATGAAACACAAACCACCCGATTCATAATCAACAAGATGAGAAATTTCCCCATAATATTTTTGGATTCCTTGTTCGATACACAAAAAATCAGCGTCAATCGAAGCCCTCTCTGAAGGATTGAAAAATTTCAGAATTTCCAACCATTTGTTAAATATTTGCCCCGATATCTATGAAAATATAAGTATATTTTATAACGTTACCGTTGGTATCGTTTTACAATCGTCTCAAAGTGCGATCAGCGCCAGCATCAATCACATTAATATAGTCGACTTGCACAAACGCACAAACACATAGTAATCTTGCGCAAAAAATACATGCATTTGTTAGCGCTTGCCAAAGGACACGAAAAAAAATTGCTCTGATACACAAATACCATTACAGGTCACGCGCTATATATAACGACAAATTAGCGGTACCATTGCGATCGTTAAAATGCGATGAATTGATTGGTGCCGGTTAGAAGGTGCTGTCTTGCGTTTTGGAAATATTTCACTTTACGCGTCCTCTAGTTAATATATGGAGTGCTAGGTGGTTTCTTAGGATCTTAAAATATTCAGTCATCGCTGGGTCAAAGTTAGAAAATGGCAGTTTTACTAGTTTTTGAGATATTCAAAGAAGAATATTTAAACAGTGAATCCTCCAAATTCACTGTTACATGAATAATCTGTTGTAAGTCTATGATTCTAGCATTAGACATTACCATATTCGACACAAAAATAGTTACCCCTTATATTATTCTCATTTACTTAGGAGAAACACCTCTACAATATATAGTTATCAACAGAGTCATTCCTAACCGAGTCATTCTTTCAAATAGCTAATCAGTTGGGTTTCACGACCTATCAGTTGATGCACATGCCTTATCTTTGATTATCATCTTCAACACGTTTGACATGCATTTGTTATTTTGGATTATCATCTTCAACACTGATCACTGTTCAAATTTATTGATGGTGACGATTTTTGGTCCTTTTCGGAAGTAGACTCTTTTTTAATCCCATTATCTCTACTAAACCACTGTCGTGGTTATTGTTAAATCAGGAAACAATGAATTCGTTGGCCAACATCAAGATTCTTCATTTGTGTCCTCTTTATGTTCTTGGTGGTTCTTGTTGCCGACTCTAACCGCTGAATATATGTCGGAAATCTCCAACAACTATTTAAATTGGATCTCAAATACCGCATATATTAATGAAAGTTATAATCTATTAAGATATCTTTTATGTAAATAAGCATCAAAGTATGGCGCGAAATGGGTGGCTACAAAACTACTGGTGACTGACGCGAAATTTTATTGTAGAGATTTTCGGCGTAGTGGTCAAACAAATCTTTTTCTGATTTTTTTTTTGCTGCCTCTGGCGACAAGCCACTTAAAAATTCCTCAGAATTCTCGATTAATATCTCACAAATCTTCGATGATTTTGATTTCGTTTCAAACATTTTATCCATATCTTTAAGTTCCGCTTTGATGAGGCCCATGATAACTTCTTTTTTAAGTGGAGGAGACCCTAAATACCACATACGCTCATTCTTACTTGATAGTTTGCTTTTATTTTCAGTCGTTGTTGCTGCTGTTGAAGGAATACTAGAATGAGAAACCAGTGATTGAGATTGAATACTTTCTTCATCATCAAAATGTTCCCCTGGTATTACTGATAATCCAAAGTCAATAGGATACGCAAAATATTCATCATCGCTTTTTTGGAAAATCACATTATCCATTTTCAAATCCCCATGAAATATTTTATTTTTATGTAATTCCGCAGTCATCTTGAATAGCGCCAATAAAAAACCATCCAGATCCTCAAGGACTACGTTTTTTGGTAGGCTTTCGGCATAGGAAATCTTTAGAA